>QXVX01009307.1:0-13862 GCA_013436065.1 Halocynthia aurantium | reverse complement strand
AGCGTACCTGCATAATCTCTGTACTGATAAAAACATAACTCATTATCGTCCTGGCGGCGCATATCCCAAACTGGATCAGGAAAAGCATTTAAGCTGTAGGGACCAATGTATGGATTATAGCTGATGATCTAAAAAAATATACCATTACAATTAAGTCATTATTAGGTATTGAGTAAAAGTATACTCCCTTAAAGAAATAAAATTTACTTGAAAATGATGAGCATGAATATGCATCGGGTGCGAAAAGCTACTGTCAGTGTTTATAAACTGCACTTCCACGATCGAGTCCACTTCAAGCTGATATCTACAATGTAGATACATATGTAGGAACATTTTATGAAACAGATTATTATTGAGAAATTAACTAATAGTAAAGTGGAAATACATCACGAATTTTTTACTCCCTTACACAAGTCTGATCATTTAATACACATGGGTCAAAGTAAGAAGAACCTGCCTGAAATCTGTAGAACCATTCCAGAGATCTCTATTTAAACGATTTTCGTCGTTCATTTCAATTATAATAGTTGCATTAGCTGTTGTATTCCGCAAATCTCCATCATATTCAGGTCTTTGCGGAAGCTTGACGGGGAAACTTGAGTTAGAAGGTTGCGAAATATTTGATTTCGTTACGTTAATGGTAGCAAGAATGTCAGTATAACGGAAGTAACCGGTTATTGAGAAGTCGTTAATTATCCGAGCCGTAGAACGCAGCTGCAAAAAAGAGAAATTAATTGATAGACAGTTTACAGTTAAAGTGAAGGAAACCAAATTGTGATATTCATTCAACCTCGTAAATTCCAGCTACATCACATCGCACCAACCAATCAGCTCGGTTTGCTGGAGCCAATAAGATTTGATCAAGCTTAAGTCGCCTGGGCGAGTTTAAGTAAACGCCGTCTCTTGCGATCTCTCGTATTTCGCAACTCGAGGTACCATTTTGCGTAACCAACTCCAGTTCAAGGGCATAGGAAATTCCAGCGTTGATAAGCCTGCAATACATGGATCGGATATTCCTGTAAGCAAATCGTGTTACTAAGCATTCTATAATAACAAATGGGTCACCAAACTCTCACAAAAACTTGCTCACAGAGAATTTTTATTGTTTAGTTTAAGTCTCATCACCACGTGCAGAATTAGGAAATAGTTGAATTGGAACACAGAATTTTCCCAATCTTTCGCGGCTACAAGGGCAACAGTAACAGCATGGAAAGGGTTTTGTGGGCTAATACCACCCTGTCTGTATTCATTTGTATACAATGATCGAGAATTAGTAGTTTTGATATCTCGATAAATTTACCTGAATCGTTTCATTTGTCCAGCCTCAATTTCAAGAGATGGTTTAAGTTGTCCATTTGTTGTCACGTAATCCACATTTTCCTGCAGCCAATTCTCAAGGGTCCTCCCATTTCCAATTCCAGTATTGTTAAGTCTTATAAAGATATAAAAGTAGAAGATGAAGATTTATGAGTACTTTTAGTAACATTTTTTGCTTCGACTTTAAAGTGTTATAGTCTGTATCTCTCTAGCACTGTACTGATTACTCTATACACGCATGTACCGCACTGTGTACTGTTGCGTCTTCCAAAGGTTAATACATTTGCTGGACCTAGCAAATTACTCATTCTTGTACGTCTTAAATTGTTCCAGACAGTACCTCAGGTTATCCCCAGACGTTATCTGGATGTCCTGATTTGGCTGTAAAAGCGAGTTGAATAAAAACGAGACATCGCTTTGACAATTATCAGGGCAGGATACGGAAGTTAATTCATTCGGACCTCCATCAGGATCATCATCCATGATTATTACTCCTGCGAGTCCATCTGAAAGCTATTGGAAGCAATTTATTTTTTTAGCAATTCACCTCAATAATAATAATAATAATAGCAATTTAATTATTGCTCCAAAATAAGTCTTAACAATTTTATACCTGCAAAGCTCCTGATCCGTGGACATGTGTGTGATACCAGAAAGTTCCCGATGGATGATCGTCTTCGATGATGTAACTGTATTGGTAACTTTTTCCTGGTTCGATGCTTATGAAAACGTTATCCTGGGGACTCTGTGTTACAACAGTATTGTAGTTCAAAATCAGATAAAATAGCATAAAACAGCTCCCCCTGTTTTGGAAAACTCATATATCTCATTTGGTTCCACGGGCTTCAGTTTGAACTGTTGGTATAGCAAAAAGAGGTAGAAGGGCCTTTCTAGATTACAAAACTTCCACAGCTTCAGTATCAACTATGTAGAAATAAAAAAATTGCATCTTGCGAAAGATGCACGGAAGTATTACCAACTGACTGATATGAAGACCGTGAACGTGAAGATTCGTTGTATTAGGAATACCAAATGTGTTGGGTATATGTTCTCCTGCTGGATTCGCCGTCAAATTATTGACCTGTGATGAGAATTTCTATTTCAGTTAATAGTGTATTGTTAAATGAAATATTAATGCAGGTAAGAATACATATATATACATATATATATAACACATAATTTAGACACCAATTTTACTTGAACAATAAATAACGCACGTCGCTGCCTTCTTACCAGGAGGACGTTGATACGATCTCCACGTTTTATTCTCCAGGTTGGAGGACAAGTTATTCCATTGAACGCTCTCCTCTTGTAAAGCAACCAGTCGAACTTGTATTCAGCTACGTCCACATACAAGGTGATGTTCAAAACTCCGTCTTTCGATATGAGATGTTCACATTTTTGCATCGTTTCACCAACTGTAATTAAATTGTATTCAATTATGTAATCTATATTCGTTATATAACCTACTTTACATTAAAATATGAAATTGCAAAATCGATATTACCTAGAAAATCTATACAGGGGTTGGAATTACTGCACTGCGAATTTCCACTCTGAGCTAACAACAAAAGGTGAAGAATATTGCAAACCAGAATAATGCACGGTTGCCCCATAATGACACTATGAATATCGTGTCTATACTCCGTACGATCGTTGGAAATGAGTTGCAATACAGTAACTATCACATTTTATAGAAAAATAACACAGAAATGGGTTCGACGTTTATATGGGGATTACACGGTCTGAAGAACAGAAGAACTGTGGAAAATCCCCTACATTGTTTTGCAGTTCCACCCAATTTCAGACAATGGGAGTCTGAATATTTAGGCCAAAGGTAAATTCGTTTAGGGACTTTACGTTGAATTATTTTATTGTAAAAGTTCAATCGTGATGGGATTATTGAATATCAATGAAAATACTGTTACACTCGTTCATCCGATCCGATCTATCGGAATTCTCCCTTATCCGAACTGCCATCCGAATCGCCCGTTATCAGAATACCTTAGTTTAACCAGATTCAAAATTATAATAAAAAGAGTAATTGTGAAAAACTCATTTGATGAACAACTGTCTTATCTGAACATTCTCGATCGCGGTGGCCAGTGTTTATTGATATATAATGATTTTGAATGCTAAGTGCCAGTAGTCACATTGCAGTAAAATCTGGTGCCTGTCAAGTGTGTCGAGTCGTGTTTTTAAATCATAGTAAGCCTAGTGGAATCGTAAAGATCAAGTAAAAACGATAACGACAAATCATATTTTAACTTTAAAATGAGATCACATCACCATCTGCCGTCAGATATTGCGTTTCAACTTCAAGTAGAAATGTGCTACAATTATAATAGAAGTTTTGGATCAAGTAAAACCAATAACAACAAATCACAGTTTAACTTTAAAATGAGATCACATACCATCTGTCGTCAGATATTGCGTTTCAACTTGAAGTAGCATTGTGCTACAAATATAATAGAGGTTTTGAAGTGATTTAACTTTATTTGTCATTTGAGTAACATCAGCCCGCTGTAAGCATGTTATTGGCATGTATCTGTGTGTAGCACATATATAGTTTGGTGCCAATCACACGCAAGTTAGAATGTAGATGATACACTGCATTGATCTGAAGTAAGCACGGTGATGACGATAACGGGTGATAACGAGACAACTTTACAATGACAACGACGGGAGTGCTGCATAATTGTGTACAATTCTAGTTAACCTTCTAGAACTGGTCGTCTCTGATGATAGATGTCAATTTCATCCTTTACAATTGTTAGCAAGGATTTAAATAAGTATTCTGCTTTAATATTCGCGTCTTTACTTGAATAGCATAGCACATGTATTGTACCCATTCGTATTATAAACATATTGACTAAATCAGTATTCAGTAGTTCATATCAGAACTCGCCGTTAGTAAATGTGTTAGGTGGGATTATCAATCACCCTACCTTGATAACCAAATTTATTTCCCACATCTTCGGCACTATATTGTTAGTGTAATAGTAACTACTGGCAATGTTAACGTCTTACATTCGAACCATTGAATTAGGCAAATATGCGATGATTAGCATTCAAAGGATTTTCGCTTTACACATGAATGGTCGTAAAATCAGTATACGAGACGGTTAACGCCTTTCTTTGTTCTGACATTATTATATATTGTTCACGGAGCAAGAATCCAAATACAGTATATACAATGTACAATTCCTTAATTACAGCTGAAATATTAGTTCAAATTCTAAAGAAATTCAAATCAAATTGGCCACTAAAGCTTGACATAAAAGAAAAATTAGCATAATAATAATAATATAAGACACCAATTCAATATAGTTTTCACTATAGGTGAAAACCTCTAAAGTCTAAAGGCTCCCCTTTTCGTTTCCATATGCATATCGGTCACGCTACGTCAAGCAAGATTTTGCTGCCATGGACCAATAAACAATCGAAATTCATTAGCAGGGAAACATCAAGACATATAGAAGAGTTAAATCAGCCAGCACAGAAGTAAGTTTCCAATATGAAGATTACGCTGATATGTGCAATTTTTGGTTTTCTTGTTCTTCGACTTGTTGAATGCCAATTTCGAGGTAAGTTTGAATTCAACAATAAATCTTTTAACGCCTCTTGCGATCCAGATATTTAATATGGTATTTGCCGTATTGTACAAATATATCTACAAACTATACTATGTTGTTGGTGGTGCTATAAACAAGAGACAGCATACTGTAATCAACTATTTGATGTAACAGTGAAGTGCAATACGCGTTTATCTTATTTCGACCAAAAAACATCTTGTTCGATTCTATAAAATTCCGAATTGCAGACACTGCTTAGGTCCATTGTAAAACAATAAAGCATGGGGACACGATAAATGGAATGATTTCTGCATATCGAGTTGTTCTATATATACCACATTGCAGTGCGTTATGTTGTACTCTTTTTATGCAAGGCGGGGGACGTTACCGAGAATGCGTAAATTTTGACCGCGATGCTGAAAGTAATGAAGTTCGTGGAACTTTGATTGTTGACGTTTCGGAAATAAGAATAGAGTGGATGACACAGAAACGACGAGTTTATAACGGAAGGTTGTGCGGACCAACCATAAGAGTCAAGGCAGGCGACAAGTTGATTATTACGCTGGTAAGGGTTCAGTTTCTAATTAAATTTGTAGGTAAAAAATAGTTATTGCGCCTAATTCTAAGCCTCTCTTTCAGATAAACAGACTAGATTCAAACCACGAAGAAGGCGTTCATAATGAATTTCGCTTGCCAAATACGACTAATCTTCATTTGCACGGACTTCACATTGGCAGTGATGTAAGAATTTAAGATACATCAGTAGGTTAATGAAACTAAGGTAAATAGAAAATCTTCAGGTCTGAAGGTGGCGCAATGACTTTAGCTAGTCATAATTGAGTCAGAAGTCTAATCAAGTCAACCACTGAATTGACTAAGGGAGTAATTCTTAAGCATTTCATTCGCCCTTAGAGAATGTGGTGAAAGCTATGGACACCTCTCTAAAAATGCATGCAAGCACATAAACATAAACATTTTTCATACAATAAATACAGTTGAACCTCGATATAACGGACTAATTGGGGGGAACCGTTGTCCGTTATAGCCGTTTGTCCGTTATAGCGAAATTTTCCAGAGGGGGAACGAAAATAAACAAAAAATACAGAACTAGCAGATTTTGTCCGTTGTATCCGAAATCCGGGGGGGGGGGGTCCGATATATCGAGGTTCAACTGTATATACTTCACTAACTTAAAATAAACGGTAATTGTGTTCGAAAGATTATTTCGATAAGAATGTTGTTGTTTGTCTTGAATATTAAGATGACATTGTGAAGTGATTATTTATTATTATTTCACCTTCATGGGCTGTTTGAAGCCCATCGCGAAAATTCGTAGCTTATTCCATATCAAGAATGAAATTTTACAAATGTATCTGTTGGTTATCAGGTTATCAGGACGCTAACGTAATATTTGCCTCTTATTATAGTTCAGGGAGCATTTAACTCAAGCAAGAAAATTAAAAGCAACATAATATACTTGATATGTTATACTTCCGATAAATATAACTGTCATTTTTTTACGACACATGAACACTATAGTTCCCCAATCATTATGAACCAAGTGAATAAATAACCCGACTTTATTTCAAAAGGCTCCAGGGGACGATGTATTCATACGAGTGGATCCCGGAGAACAATACATATATAAGTACGAAATCAACAACGCGCAGCCAGCTGGAACATACTGGTATCATGCTCATTGGCACGGATCCACCTACTTCCAGGTTAGAAATAAAAATTAAAATAATGATAAATTGCAACAAACAGGGGAATATGAATGAAAGCAATTACAGGGTCTCTCATATAGATGAATCTCAAATCTCTGGTTTAGTAAAGAATAGTAATATATTCAAGGTTATGAGCGGAATGTCAGGGATGCTCATCGTTGAAGACGAAGTAGCCAGTATGAGCCCACAGTTAGCCGCAGTCTCGTGTCCTAATAACTGTGACCGTGATATCGAACTTCTGCTACAATCGACATTACAATACGCCGGAGATGATAACAGTCCGGATTTCTCAAAAACGAGGAGGGAAATTAAAGACGATAAATCATTGGAGTATTATATATATATTTATTCAAACATTAGCTAGCAATTATTTTTCAAATCTAACTTATCGCATCGATAGCCCTGAAGATAGCGTGCAAAGAAAGCTCAGCGAGTCCGTGGATAACTTCACGGTCAACGGAATCATTTTACCGGATTTGAAAATAAATATTGATGCGCACATGAGGAGATTCAGGTTCAAAAATGTTACCTCAACTCTACATCGTATTATGTTAACTGCCAATCCCATTAGCATTTGCTTATAAATTTCTATAAGTTACTGATAGTTTCATCACTGGACGGAATTTTACTCTTGTATAAATAGATTAGAGTATCAAAGCGCTAATTAATACCATCCAGGAGGTTTTGAACAAGAAAGTACAGAGCAATGTAAGCAATTGATATATTAAGTACGATTCAATTGCAAAATTACTCAAATATTGCATGTCATACGCCGTGTTTACACTAAAGTAGAGAACAAGTATGTATGTATGAGTTAAATCTAGTGTCCGCCAATACTATTTACTATCACGATCACTAACTTCAAGTTCATTGCGCCAGATGCCAGATAAATTAAGTCAAAAAAAATTGTGTCAATAATTTTTAATCATTCCCACTGTATTTTAGGTCACATAGTAAAAAATAGGAGTGCCCACACAAAAAATGCTTAAATATTAAATATTTGGAATTTTCAATCGGAGGGGCAAGATAAAGTTTATAATAGAATATCTTAAAACCTTCACTCAATATGTCAGTTTGATTTAGAATCGTGAATGCCGGTGGGTTTAGCAGCCTTGAGTTAGGAATTACAGCTCGAGGATCATCAACACCTACACCATATTGTCTCGTGAGGGAAATAGCATTCGATGGGGTTTATTTGAATAAACCTCGTAAGCAATACAACGGCCAGACGTATCTTGCTGTGGGAGCACGAGTGGATTGGATGGTGTATTGTAGAAGAAGCGGAAACTATGAGGTTAAGAAACTAAGATCAAAATATACTACTAATAATATCGGGCTATATTCCAAGTTTCTTACTTTTGATCTCATTCTGCAGTTGCGTTCATATAATGATCCTCGAAACGAATTATCTATTGGAGAGAAGCGTCGTTACTCGGGAGTGATTATGAATATACGCGTGGTCACCGGACCCTCATCCCGCCCAGCTATCCCGTCAGAGCTTCCAGGTCGGCCGGAATTTATTCACGACTTGCGTAAAAATGTGGTGGATGAGAAATTTATTGTAGAAATCACTCCGGATTTCTTACTCAATCGAGAAGGTTTTACCAACAAAGACGATCCCAGGTATCTACATCTAAACAACGATTTTGCTTATTTGTCGGTACTATATATCAATGGCACTCTGGTCTAACTAAATTCCGCACGAATATACACATAGGTGAGATTGGAATATCAACGTGCTGTTAGCTCTGCAATTAACCTCCCCACACCTTACAAAATCAATCCTTTTTATCCTGAATATGTATTTACAAGTAGTAAGTCTTTTACAACATAAGCATAACCAGGTTTAATATACGAGTGTTATATACCTTCCGATAAAATCATTTTCAATTTTAGGTACAAGATGAAAGCTGGATCCGTGCAAGAATGGCAATTCATTAACACTATACCAGACTCCTCCCATCCTATCCACATTCACGTCAATCATTTCCAGGTATGACGTTCTGGCATGTTGTACAGTAAAGAAATAAACGCATTATTAAACTGAAGGAATAACTTGTAAACCTTGATAATACTCAGATTATAAGTTACAACAGTTACACTGGGCCAATTTCGAGAACAACGAAATCGGGTAACCAGTTTGTTCTCCGCGATCAAAATGACCAGCTATGCAAAATACAGCACAAGGACTACGATTCGAATCGGATAGAGAGTAAGTATCAGTGTAAGCATTGTCAGCGCAAGGGAAGTGGTGACAGAAAACATAGGGGTGTAATATTTAGGGAAAAATCAAGATAGTTACCTACAGCGCAGATCTAATTATAAGATTTTGTACTTGAGATGAATGTTTCACTGCGGGTGTAAGAAACTAAAGAGAGCCCCGAGTGTACGGTTCACCGCTATCACGGAAATTAATACGATGTACTCAAAGAAATAGGGAATCAGTTTTTCGATTCATACTAATATTGCATTTTTGAGTAAAGAAGACACAAGTTTTACACAACACGATTTGCGTTTCCGTTACAATGCAAGCGGAGCGTACGGAAGACTTGGTTACGCCAAAATAGGTGATTGGAGAGATGTACTGAACGTACCGCCATTATCAAATATTACTGTAAGTTTTAATAGGATATTCAAATACTATGGAAATATGACAGGTATTTTTTCAACCCCGATTAGATTCGATTTTTCACGGATGAATACACCGGCACCGTAGTTATTCATTGTCACGTTTTGCTACACGAGGATAAAGGCATGATGATGGTAGCTGAAATAGTGAAGGAAGGTGCTCAAAAATAATGACTCATTGCCCGCATAACGAACACACATTCATCAATAAAAGTATGCTATATTTTTTGCATCAGATGATACGTCTGGCAAGGCTCGAATTGGTTCAGGTGGAGACAACATGTGCCCGGGATTTTGCATGACCTCTTCGTCAGACATATTTCCCAGCGGTTGCAAGTAGGAATTGTTTCTTATCTGCATTGTATTTTTACAAACCGGTACCTCTTCTACTAGTATAACTCATTGCGGTCAAATAGTAAAATTAAGATAAAATACGGACACCATAGTATGAAACCAAACCAACAACCGAACATCAAGAGCGTGACCCGATTTTTATCAATGAAACCTACAACCTGATTTGAAAATGTTTTATTCTAAATACATCTTATTGTTTATAATTTATTTTACTTTAACCGAAGAGAAGTTGAAGTGATTTGCAACGATAAACCTTGGTGAGCTGAGCTCAACAGAAATTAGGTGATTATAACGAAGCCATAAACTGTACTACTAAAATGGGACGGTGAATACTAAAAGTTTTAAAAGAAGACACTATGGCATAAGGCTATATAGTTTCTGTAGGGGCGTATTGTTATATATCCGAAAATTGATTTAACCAATAAAAAAATAATTGCCATCGTAAGATTAAATTCTTCGCACTTTGGAAGTTCTACATTGGCAATGTCTGAAGGGGAAAGTTTAAAGACCTCTGTACTAGAGCTCAGATCAGAATGCATTTCTATTTTTATTTTTCCAGCTATGCAACAAAACTTTCTGCTGGGAGATTTTGGCCAGCGGTAACGGCAATATTTGCATGCCTGCTACTAACAGCTACATACTACTCTTAATGGATTTCATGCTCAAAAGATTGTTTTGTATCTAAATGTAATATACGTAGATTAGGATAAATAAATAAAACATATTTGGTTCATACGACTAAAACTCTACGAAGTCCATTTTCTACCTTACTACCTGCAAAGAACTTCAAAGAGGGACTTTCATTCTCACTGTACGAAAAACTATTTGACTTTATGCCAACATCGCTACCCAAATGGTCAATTTTTTTCAAGGTCTTAGGAGCGTAACGTTGCGAGACGGAAACAAATACTTTTCGAGAAATTTCGCTATAAGAATAATAATCATGAGAATTACGAATCAGCAAGAAAGTGAGTGTCATTGTAAGAATTTGTCTATATGGATCTGTTTTGTTCCGGGTATCAATGTAAACAGGATAAGCAAGTTTGTCGACATCGTGTCTGTTAATATGTAACATGTTCGTATCAGATACAAGGCAGCAACTTGTAAACAATAAGTATATGTATGCGTATGCGTATCCATTCCATATTTAGTTGAAAGTACAGAAGTTGGCAATCCTATTAAATAAATAGGATGCTTGTAAGTATATTCAAATGATTCGGTGTTTGTTAAAAACATTAAGGCTACTATGACACGTTAAAATCAGCGTCAATCGTTTTTGTTCGAAATTTACCCATCAAAATTTTAATTTAGAGCTGCAACAAATAATTTCATTTGAAAAATATGGTCTTCTGTTAACGGTTCATAGATAACGGGCAATTCGAATGGCAGTTCGAATAATCGAGAATTCGGATAATCCAATGTTTACTGTATTCACTGTGCTGATCTAACACAGCTACATCAGATAAATAGTTTCCAGAGAACAAAAGGATAAAATAATGCTTGGCGTAGAATTTCAGATATCGTTCATATTTTTGTGATTACATAAATATTAAAATTGAAAAAACGCTATCTTATCTGTTAAACCTAAACCATGATAAAGGAAGTGTATTTGAACAAGANCGTATCAGATACAAGGCAGCAACTTGTAAACATATGCTGATCTAACACAGCTACAGCAGATAAATAGTTTCCAGTGAACAAAAGGATAAAATAATGCTTGGCGTAGAATTTCGGATATCGTTCATAATCTTGGTGATTACATAAATATTAAAATTGAAAAAACGCTATCTTATCTGGTAAACCTAAACCATGATAAAGGAAGTGTATTTGAACAAGAAGCAGTCACTCGCAGTTCAGTGTAAACCTGAACTATGAGAAAGGAACTGTATTTGAACAAGGAGCAATCACTTGCAGTTTAGTGCTGGTGTTGTTTGGTCATGAGATTCTTTAAAATTCAGAACTGTTAATGAAATTTCAAAAATGTAAACTTAATGAGCAATGAAAAAGTAAGTTAGTAATGTGAGCGGGCGAGCGGAAATAACAGTCATTAGGCATTAGTTAAAATAATATGCAAATTATCACTAGTGTTGACTGGTGATCGTGAATCAGTCTGAAAAATCACTATTCCTTGGCTTAGCTAGCATAAGTAAGAGTTTATTACAATTACCAGGATAATAATTTTACTATTGTAATGTTAAAATGCAATATTTACTACGCAGTAAAGCTAGTTGTTGTTGACGACTTCCTTCAAAAACACGAGTCAAATCACAAGAAACTGCGCGTCAAGTCGAGTAATTATATATATATATATTATGACACCGGTAAGACTAATGTTTACTGTTGGTGATAATTCAATATGAAAAATCAACCGGTACCTGACATATTAGACGATGATGGTAATTGAAATTATATCATATTAAATAGCAGTGAATAACAAAGGCGCGGAGTATCAGGTAAGCAGCCTTAAGCGTTCGAGCGAAACGGAATTCTTCCCACGCATAGAAGAACACGATAATACACAGTTCAGCCGATATATAACTCGATCGTTGAGGTATAAAATGACATCGCAAGAAAGTGTGATCGTATTGAATCGTTAAATTTTATAAGTTCAAATTTGTATAAGTTCGGAGAAGGGGATTTGAGGACTGGTCGAAGATTGACGGCCGAAAAACACCAAAACAGGAAGCAGACTTTTTAACATTAACTAATGCGGTATATCTGACATCACGGTAAACTTGATTTCAATAGTACTAGTACAACAGTAAGTATTTGGTTCGTACGGGAAAACTATCAAATACATGTATTATCCTGAGTATTCTAACTTGCGAAAAGTTCACGGCCGACTGGTCGTCTATTGTCAGCTCATATAACTTGTAGTTTCCCGTCGTTTATGTAAACTGTGGTGTGATGTGAACATTCTTACTTTATAGATATTTCAAAAGTTTTATAGCAGGAAGTAGGTATAGATCGGGGAGATCATGATTTGTCAGTTAAATTCCTTGTAGTTCCCCTTCGTTCATATAAACTGTTTTGCGATGTGAGCATTCTACTTTATAGATATTTCAAGAGTTTTCATAGCAGGCAGTAGGTAGTTTAAGGTGATCATGATTTCTAAGGTTATTTTAATCTTACTTGCAATATCATACCCGATCGAGTCGGTTTCGGGGTGCTCTGTATGTAAGCCATTTGTTGGTAAGTTAATAGCAATAGTTAGGTAGTAGTATTAATAAGATAGTATATTGCTCAACCACATTTGTTACATTTAGGAGGTGCACGTTTTCGAGAATGTACTTCTGTACCGCGAACTGGTTCAGAAACAACCCTTGATTTGGTAGTGGACGTGACATCGATCAAAATACAAGACTGGTTAACAATACAGCGAAGAGTGTACAACAACAAACTATGTGGACCAACAATCCGTGTGAAAAAGGGTGACAGACTTCGCATAAACTTGGTAATATATTTTATCGTTAAGATCAGTGGTGTGCAACCTGTGGCTTTGGAATAGAGTACGGCCCGTAACAGGAATTCATTGCCACTGTTTTTGAAATTCAATTTTCTTTTGCCTGTCACTAGTAGATAGTCGATGTGAGATGTATGGGTGGCCCGCCGTCTAATCCAGTTAATGTATGTGGCCGAGGAGTGCTACAAGGTTGCACACCTTTGCACGGAAGCATGGAAAGACAAATAATATTGGAATAATAAATAACGAATAATTCTTATCAACATCTTATCACCTTGAAATACGTTGGGTAACCTTGAAACATGACAGTTTCTGACTTAATTATCACGAAATCTGTTTTGTTTAAATTCCAACGATCAAGTTCAATAGACCCTCGATTATCCGAACTTTTCGGCAACGTCACATGCTCGGATACGCGAGGTTCGAATTTTCAGCCTTACTGATACGACTTATGGACTCCAGTACTGCCACTTGGCATTCAAAATCATTTTTCTACTGATTTGTTTTACATGAATTATTTTATTTATACTTTACACGTGTTTAGATCAACAATTTGAACGGGAATGAATTTATAGGAATGCATAATGAATTACGATTACCGAATACAACAAACATTCATCTTCACGGCTTACACATCAGTAGCAAGGTTCGATCACTTAATTGTTCATTTACTGAAGCGGGACTACATCTTTACGATATTGCTTAAGTAGAACCTTGAAATTAAACGAGTTTGTTTTTAACAGGAACCAGGAGACAGTGTTTTTGTTAAAGTTGATCCAGGAGACGGTGATACGAGCA
>QXVX01009303.1:0-46147 GCA_013436065.1 Halocynthia aurantium | reverse complement strand
TATTGAACATTACAAAATCAATAATGATGCATAGAATATACCTAATTAATAAAGGATATATAGCTTTCTGAAAAGACATATATCGTTGCTACTACATTAGCGTGTCTTCCTCATTATCTGGGGTTAAGGTTGCCGTTAAAAAAGATTTTTCTTTCAAGGAACTAAAAATAAATTTTTGTATTTTAAAACAGCAATAACGGCGCGTCATAGCGCCATCCTGCAGTGCTAGAACTTGAATCCTCTAACTTCCAGGATAAAACAATTCCCGATTCAATCGGTTACCGGACTCAACGCATTGTAACTGTAATTTTTGATCCTATGGGGTCACCCATGGGGTATGCTATGACGCGTGTATCTGCATTACATTACATTGCAGTACAGTACAGTCTTTGCATATTTACTATGGTATTTACACATGTAATATGCATATATACAATACAGATGTTTGAGTAAATAAGTATTGGTGTTATGTTCTATTTATTTGTACGGTATATTTTGAACCTCGCCCTATAATGATTGACTGATGATAGAGTTGAATTGCTATCCCACTTCCAAAACTTATTCCGATAGTAAGTCAATATATTGCTCTATCAATAATCGGTGTAACGCAATTCTAGTTAACGAATATGATAGATGGTAAGTTCAGAGTTCACCGATACACTCTACCGACCATGTGTATGTAGATTGTAGAGCAATCAGTCATTCTCATACAGCGAAAAAAGAAGTTTACAACTTAATTGTGACCAGCGATTTTAAACAAGTCTGTTTTCAAGATAAAGTGTTCTTTCATTCTCTGGAGGATCAATTCCAAAATATATTTCTCGTATCAGGTATGGAGTGTTCTAATGACACACGCCCTCAATTCGGGACGCGATATTTGCAAGAAGATTCCGATGTATTCCAACACAACGCATGGGACAATGTAGATTGGTCTAATGAGCAGGAACAGCAAGCACAAGAGGTCGTCGAGAAGCAATACGTAAATCGTTTATCTCACGACGAAGGATTAAAATTTATAGACAACCCACAGAATAATTGGAATAAGTTTTATGAAAAACATGATAATAAATTTTTCAAAGACCGTCATTGGCTCTTCACAGAATTTCCTGAACTCCTTCCCAAAACCGAAACAAATGATCACGATAAAGCAGAGGGTGATGCTGACCAAAGTAGACATTCATCTTCGCCAAAATTCTCACTTCTAGAAGTCGGTTGTGGCGTAGGAAACACAGTGTTTCCGGTTTTGAAAACCAACAACCGCCCCGATTTCTCCATGTACGCCTGCGACTATTCCAGCACGGCGATTGATATTGTGAAGAGTGATCATGCGTATGATGAAAAGAGGTGTTTAGCATTCGTCAAAGATATCTCGGACGACGTGTCGTATCCCATCGCCAAAAACTCTCTAGACATAATCATCATGATTTTTGTTCTTTCAGCCCTACCTAAAATTAAACTGAAAAACGCTGTAAAGAAACTTGTAGACCTCCTCAAACCAGGCGGTGTCATACTGTTCAGAGACTACGGACGATACGACATGGCACAGCTTCGATTCAAGTCCGCTCGATGTCTCGATAAGAATTTCTACTCTCGGGGCGATGGAACTCTGGTTTATTTCTTTACTCAGGATGAAGTGCGGAAGCTTTTTACAGAATGCGAGCTCGTTGAGGAACAAAATTTAGTCGACAGGAGGTTGCAAGTGAACAGAGCGCGTCAGCTGAAAATGTTTCGGGTCTGGATCCAGGCGAAATACAGAAAACCTCTTCACTAGGTTATCTTACTATTTCAGCATTTACAGTGTTTGTACTATGGTGGCGTATTGCAGTGAATAATCTGTCTTTCCTTCATACTACTTTCCATACGATATTTACTTGTGGAATACAGTAGGTCCTAGCTTAAGGTCGCGAATAGGTTCTTGGTGAGTGCGAATGGAACTCATTTCACCATATGATATATAAACAAGACTTTGTTCTTTCAGTTTTATATTTCGGTTGCAAGTAGCCCATCGAACATTTAAAAAAAGGTGCTAAAACCCTTCTAATATTCACCAATATTGCAATTAACAATAGTTTTCCTAACACAACTATGGCGCTTATACTGTAATGAATACGTACAGCTCAAGTCTGTTGTCTGTTAGGGTGACTGCTGTTTTGAGCGTTGTATTTTCAAAACTCTGTCGTAAATTGAACAATGTTTTACATTTTTTTTTAAATTATCTTATCAGCGTTATAGTGAAACGATGTTGAACGAGAACCTACTGTATTTCAAAATTTCTTAATAAAAATATTACTGTGTTACGTACTATTACACTTTTATAAGTGTCTTAAGTGCTTCATTCTATCTGATACATGTCCATGATAAGAATGACTTTCTCTAGTTTTGAGTGCTCAGTGCTAACAGCGTTACGTTACAAAATGATGATATGCTATAAATAACAGATTAGATTATAGACTCGACGGTTAAACCTGACAACAGTGACTTTAACTGAACCATCTGAAATGGGAAGGCCGAACTAAAAACCTGATAGGCCCAATAATATAAGTGAAGGTCACTTGGATTCTTAATAAACCATACTTAACTAGTAATGCCAGCAGTTGGCAGTCAGTTTACATATTCCCTGCACTTCATTTTTTTGGTCATTAAAACAAAAGCTATATATTGAACTACAGCAGTTTGGTTTTTACTCATCTTTGTACTCTGCTTTAGTTATCCAAATTGGATGATTATGATGCGGTTGTATGGTATTTGTTGAGAATGAAAGTTCTGATTGTAAGACCTACTCTATATGCTTGCATAGTTTGCTGTAGAAAAGATACCTTTGTTGCAATATGTTAGATATGTAACTTTTGTCTGATGCAACTCTTTTATAGATCCATGGATACATATAGATATATTTCATATACAATATTTAGTCATTTCTGCTCGCGGTGAAATGTATTCTGTCAGAAGATTGCTATGTCATGCAATGAGACATCATGCCAGACATGGTAATATTGATATAGCACTAACAGTCCATAAAAGCATCTAGTATCATAATAGGGTGGAAGAAATCTTATCGCACTATTTCTTTCAGGCCATGAGTACGCCTATCAGTGTTCTTGCCTTTGTCTCGCCAGGCGCAATAAACAAAACGTGTTTGAAAAACGTTTCTCCTCAATTCAGCCATCTCGATCAATCTCTACCTTCGAAATTGAGACGGAAGTGCTGAAGTCGTACGTTAAAGATCTCTTTGCTGCTAAGATAAATATGGTCAGATAACAGTTAATTACATTAAATCTTTCATGATGTTGACAAATGCAGTTTTTCTTTCAGGAATGGATTTATCCGTTTCCAACATTCGATACGAATAAAGAATTGAACGAATTTTCAACACAAATAAAAACAATCACGGAATCCCTCGCCGATAAAATTGATTCAATGAAACTTGATCGCGAAGGAAAAATTGAACCTGAACTTTTGCAGGTATAAAATTCTCCATGAATATCCTCTCTAGAGCTGTACAATACACAATGTAGTATCTTAAAGAATCGAATCTTAAACTAATTGAGAATAGTTCAGTTATTTTCATAATTTTGTCCGGAATAAAAGGTCTAAAAGTTATCTATAAAAGAAGTGGAAGAATATTTTTAAAAAGAAAGTTTTATATTGAATAGAATTCTTTTGCTTAGTTTAAACTCTTCTCATTTTGTGCAGGAGATGAAGAATCTTAAATTGTTTGGTATGAAGTTGCCAGGAGATCTCGAAGGACTCGGCCTAACAAATCTGAAATTTATGATGTTAAATGAAGAAATTGCTGCGTTAGATTTGTCTGTACAAGTCACTGTTGCTGCACATAATTTGCTGGGTGTTCAGGTTCTCATATTTTTTTCAGATTTATTTTTCACCACCAGATGTTTTGGGTGACAACTTCTTTAATTTTAGTTAGTGTTAGTCCTCCAGTGGGTATCTACAATACATCGTTTATTGATCTTTACCCCGCATAACGCAATTCATGAATCTAGGTCATATAGATCAGTAGTTTTAAAACTTTTTTAGGTCAGGGCACATAAAAGGAAGTATATTTTTGACTCAACATATCTGTTTTCATATAGGAACTTTTTTTAGATAACAGTTCGTCTGCAAGCGAACCAATATTCTTTTGAATTTTTAGCCTCTATTAGACTACGCTACTGACGAACAGAAAAAGAAATATTTAACGAAAATGGCGTCGGGCAAACTGATAACAGCATTTTGCTGTAGTGAGACATCGAGTGGCAGTGATGTATCCATGATAAAGTAGGTAATAGAGAAATGATTATATTCTCCCATGCTTTCTCAGGGCCTCTCAGTGTTGTTGTGTTATTCAGAACATATGCCACTTTGAATGAAGAGGGAACCGAATGGTCACTCACAGGAGAGAAAACCGGTGTTATTAACGCTGGATTAGCGGATCTTATGATTGTGTTTGCAAAAACTGAGGTTGTTGATGTGGGTGAAACAACGAAAGAAACGGTAGGTGGACTTGTTCCCCTTCAATGGTTATCAGGTTTGTCCCACTTCGAAAGTTTCTTGTTTTGTGACCGACAAAAACTTGGATTGCATGAAAAAAAATTTACTTCAATTTGTTGCTATGGAAGTTTGAAATTAACATGAATTTTGTTCTTTGTACATAATACACCATTTTATTAGTTATCGATTCAATTTAGTAATCAGTTAGTATTTTTTAATCTTGTACAGTTGAAGAATGGTATTTGCTTGCTGGTTTCGAGATTGTAATTTCTGTTATTTATCCCATAGTTTTAGTTTTCAAACAAGTAAGATGTTTTACCTGAAATGCCTATGTGGGCTTTGACTATTGAATGTATCGAATTATTAGTAATTTAAATCATAAAAGTGAAGCATAGTTCATAAAGGTATAATAATTTTCGCAGATTACTGCTTTCATAGTTGAAAAGGAATTTGGTGGTGTGTTGACTGGGCCTCAAGAAGAAAAGATGGGAATGCGTGCATTGAACAGTGAGAATGTCTTCTGTAATTTCTAATTAAAGCCGCATGAAAAATTATTTATTTGCAATCTTGAAATTCTTTATATCTCGGTATTTTATTTTTAATATATCAGTTATTATTAAATTTAGCTTGTGATGTATACTTTGATGAAACACCGGTCCCTGCTTCAAACATACTAGGTCATGTCGGTGATGGATTTAGAATAGCCACAGAAACATTAAACTCTGGGAGGTATCTTGATCGAATCAGTTTCCCAGTCTTTGCTGGAGTCATTCTCATGTTCCTTTGTTCAACAGACTGGGAATGGCTGTTGGTCTCGTTGGTCTGATGAAGAACTTAGTCACTGCTGCAACAGAACAAGCCAACTACCGAAAACAATTTGGGAAGCCTCTCAGGGATTTTCAAATAATACAGGAAAAAATATTTAAGATGTCTCAAGGCGTGTATGCATCGGAAAGTGTAGCTTATCTCACAGCTGGGAAGATGGATCAAGCATTGGAAGAAGATAAAGTCGCTGATCTCTCTGTGGAATGTGCCATATCAAAGGTTTGTTGAATCACCCTACACTGTGTTTAATATACAGCTGGAAATTAGTGTTAATTTATCCTAATTAATAATAATAATAGGATGACCCTCTTTGAACAAGGTATCTTTTTGATACACCATATTTTTTAAAAATAAAAAAAGGAATTTCCATGGGATTTTTTGGCTCTTTATGATTTGACTTTTATTTTTATGATTTCAGATCTTATGCTCTGAGCATGCTTGGCAGACAGCAAGCGAGTGTTTGCAAATCATGGGTTACAAGGGTTACACATCCAGCCTTCCGTATGAACGAATACTAAGGGACTGCAGGTTCTTCCTAATAAGCGAGGTATGGAATATATAGGTGTATATATTTACGTAGGTGACCGGTCGTAACATCAGTAGAATAATGCATTAGCTCATGTTAAACGTTCTTTGTGTCTTTTCTCTGCAGGGAACGAATGAAGTCTTACGTCTTTATGTAGCTTTGTCAGGCGCGCAGCATGCATTGCAAGGGTTGATGTACCGAGTACGGTAAGTAACTCGAATCTAGTCCGTGTTAAAAAAGTGTTATATTGGTTATATTCATGTTAGCATCACAGGGTTTCCTGAATAAGCCTGTTTACTTTTTCAGGCGATCTAAAGATGGCAGTTTGCGGGAAAAACTGACAGCGTTAAAAGATAGGTTATATGATGAATTAGGCAAGAACGAACGAGGTAGAGAAATGTTTGCCAAGAAAATCCCATCATTTGGGCTAACAGCAAAGGATGAAACCAAGTCATGGCTGGATCCATGTCTTGAGGAATGTGGTCACCTCTTGGAAGATACCGTGCAGTTGTTCCACCAGCGTCTGTATTACGTATTAAAACATTTTGGCAAGGTAATTTAGTCGCAGTATGATGATACTGTTAGAATATCATCCTTTGGTACCCGTTAATAAGGATTACTGGGTTTATTTTTACAATTAGACATATAAATAAATTTTCATTTTGTCATCATCGAATGCGGTACTTGTGCTGAAAGAATATTGTTGCCTTTATAGTCCAGTTCATCAGAGGTAGAATATAATGGTAGTTGTATGGGATGCATTTATTCTGCACAACGAAATCCTAATGACATTCATTCCAGCAATGATCTCTTATAGAAATGGGTTATTTACAAGATGTATGACAAAAATCTCTCCGATAACATTAATGAATGCTCATAAATCATATTTTTTCAGCTGATCAACCAAGAACAAATATTGCTTCGTCGCCTGGCAGATGTCGGCATAAATTTGTTCGCGATGTCGGCTGTTCTTTCCAGGTGCAACAAGTCACTGATACTAGGCTTGAGAGACGGGGATCATGATCGCATGCTGGCTGTGGCTTTTATCTGGTCTACTTACAGAAATACCAGTCATATTTTGGAAGAACTTTTACGTAAGTAGACTGGTATATTTATAGTGATTTCCAATAGAAATGTAAAACGGAACCGAAATAATTCAACTTGTGTTTTACCCGTTTCTATCACATACAGCTAACTATAATATGAACACTGACTGGGAGATAAAACGTGTCGGTTCTGAAATGCTAGAAGCTAGAAGATACACCTGTGCTCATCCTTTGGAACTCGAACATAGATATGTTGAACACCCAAAATACATAGAACAATTACAGAATTTAAGATTAGAGAAATGATTGTTACTATTAATAAATTTCATTTTACATATGTGGTGTTGGTATCTGCCTACGACCAAAGAATTATTATTTCCATGAAGCTGAGGAGAAAAAAATTATTATTGCCACAACAATGACGGCGAAAAGAAGGTTCGCAGTAAATAGCGACAAGAATTGGTCGTAGAATCGATTCTAGCCCCCGTCGCTCATCTTACTGAATAAAAATAAGCCGGCAGATTTGGCTTAACCTGTGTTGGATTCATTCGTATTAGTACAGTACTAGAGTTCTGATTGGCCAAGGGTGAGAGACTACCAAAGCAGATCTTGCCATATCGTTCTGATTGTCCTTTGTAAAAATGCATAGATTATTAAGTAATGTACAATACTTGACCACGCAGACCCCAGAGTCGACATCTTGTAGAGTAATGTACGCAGCCCAATAAACAGACACGACTGCATAAATATTTTTAATCATTGTTTCATCATATAGAATGATAATTTGTATGTTATCAAATATAAAATCTATTAAAAATATA
Source organism: Halocynthia aurantium (assembly GCA_013436065.1). NCBI lineage: Eukaryota > Metazoa > Chordata > Ascidiacea > Stolidobranchia > Pyuridae > Halocynthia > Halocynthia aurantium. The sequence continues at coordinate 38,441 of QXVX01009303.1, read as the reverse complement.
ACACTGAATCATGAAAAGTTTTGAACCCGGCGCTGCTAATAGTATGAACAAAGACCGTGGTTATGTGTCATGTATTTTGCGACCTCGAGCGCTGCCTGACGACCGGGCCAACCTCCTCCATCGGCTATTGATTCCACTTCTATACGTTCCAGTAACTGATTGAAGAGCAGATCGCGGTCAGCAATCGGGATAAAATTGTTATGTGTTGAAGTTTCTTCGTTGCGTTTTCTTCTTGATAACGTTCTCTGCTTCTGTGACTGCTGCGAATTTTTGGAAAGTAGCGAACGCAATGATTTCAGCTCTCGTTCCATGTTTTCTCGGCCAAATTCATCCACTTTCCTCCAAAACGTTTTGTTAAAATGATCAAACAACACGAAGTCCTTCAACACAAATACACAAACTTTTAAAGTTGATAAATATTTAGTGATATTTCATACTAACTGAAAATACTCGTAAAGCACTTACCTGATTGTTTAAATAACGCACTACGTCCTTTTCTTTTTCCGTAAAAGAATGCCGCTCATAATTTCGGACGAATCTCGAAGGAACATAAAAATCTTCCCATCCCATGCATAGGGTGTGCTGAAAAAACAATATATTATTCCGTAATTTCTGCCTCCAAAGCAAGATTAACACAGGCTAGATTTGATAATACCTTCAGTAAAACGAGCGATTCTTCGAAGTAATCCGATATTAATACTAAATCCATGGTGGAATCTAACTCGGTAATAGATTTCCGCAAATAATCTTCATCCTTATTTAATGGATCCAATCCAAGATCAAACGACTGGAAATTGCGATTCCTAAAAATTGTCAATGAAGTTTCAGTCTTTGGTTATAGACCGTTATGCCTGTTTACATCATTTGATCAAAAAGTTTCAAATTTGACACAGCGTGAAAAAGGTTTTTAGGGTGGTAATGTCCCTATGGACAGCAGGTCCTGCTGGAATGGGTTGCAAAATAAAGATGTGAGAATCAAGGGCAATAATTTCTCGTTTTCTACAAGACACCAGATAAAAGAACGGATTCAGGTTAAAAAATCCTTAAAAAAAAGTACCGAAAACTTTTAGATCACGTTATGGAATGCTAGTACGAAATTTCCCCTGGGGTTTTTTTTCTACAAATCTTTTTCCTTAGATAAAAAACAATATACCTTATTTAATGTGTCTACTTTTCAAGAGTAAATTATCGGTTACTTAGAACCTAGCACTGTTGTATATTGGGATTTACTACACTAGTATAGACTGTTATATACGTTACCGGAAAAACCATGGCAGAGAAGCATTATCAAGTGCAAATTTTGCCTTTGCAAGATATTCTGAGATGGGTGCTTGAGTTCTACCCATTATCTGGTAAACTGGTTGTCCAAGACAAGGAAGCTGTAGGTAGGTTAATATAGCGATAAATACGTACGTAGACGGTCTAAGATATTATTATTTCCATTACCCGTAATGATCTGTTTGTGTATTGCTCATAGTGTTGGTAAAAGTTATAATACGTTGACTCAAATTGTCTGAAAGGACTTCTCATGATAGTGATGAACCTTGAAGATCATAAAAGATAGTAATTACCGTACTTTCGGATGGATTACCCGCGGATTGTCTATGGTTTTACTCAAAAAAATCACGGGTGCGAGTTATCCTACGAAGCGGGTAATNACTTTGAATACCCATACCATACTCAGGCCTGGTATACATATAATGCATAATTACTACCTAATCATTATATGCACCTATATATACTCACAAATTTTTATGCTTCCCTATTTCACCAAGTCTATTTCACTACCATAGACAATTCGCACCTCACGATTGAGCTTCGATTTTGAAGGAAATTTGCAGACATATTATTATTAATTATTATTAAGGATTTTTTGCTCAGAATTTTCTGCAATAAAAAGAGAATGATACATGTTGAGATTTCCATTCATTCTTATTTATTTCTATCCGTTCAATTTCTAGATGAATTTTCATGAAAGCCGATACTGTAGTATAGTAATTTTGTCACATTGGTATGGTATGTAACGCCTCATAATACCTAACAGCTTACTGGCACATAACCTTGGATGGGAAAAATGGAAACGGACAGAGAGGTAGACGCATTCTTGCGGTCGATCCGGGAAACAAAACCCCCTTGGGAATGTCCCAAGTGTCATAAAATTTACAAGACCTATCCAGGGATGGAACATCATATGCTCAATTTCGATCACAATGCTGCTGCACAGACGCCGAACCAGAAACCGTTTCCTTCATCATCAGCGTCATCGCGAAAACCAGCCCGTTTAAAGTTTTCTAATCGCAAGAGAGGAGGTAGGCCGGCTGGTAACATGAGCAGGCGATCTCCATCACCTATAGCATTTATGTCACCTGCCCGGGATACCCTTACTTGGGCTGAGGCACAGCGATTGGTGGAGGTCGAGTCGGAGGGTAAAATATACAGGTGAGCAGAGTTTTAATTGAAGCTTATGACCTATGCTACCCATCCTATGTCCGTCTGTATTTAACCCACATCAAAAAATATTTTCATTCGACCATTTCTAAAAATTATAAAAAGATAAGGAAGATCTTGAAATACACATATTATCAGTGATTTATGTCTGATCGACCGGAACTTCATGTACTCATTACCAAATTATTATGCGGAAAGCATTACTTTGCAGGCTAAGATAAGACTTGGTGATAAATAATATTATTTTGTTAAAATTTAAATTTTAATGGAAAATTGCACGCACTCTGGTAATGTCATAAGATACACATCACAACATAGAATAACCGTCCAAATTTACTTATGACAACCAGAACACCATGCTGTACTCATTAACACGCATTACTTTGCACATTAGTTTTGCATGTCTGCATTGTTACTTGTCAGTCAGCAATGAAGAGCATATGTTGAACATGTGTATTGAAATTAAACATTTATAATGACTATCATGTCGAGGATAAGAACAGGAGTTTGATTCGATGTGTATATCATTCACTCCCTGGCATTAACATAACAGTTAGCACTCGATCAAGAATGATCACATGACATTCGTCCATACATAAATCTTATTTATGAGATTGGGTACAATTATTGTTATCATGTAAGAATACTAATGGTCTCTTTTGTAAACATCTTCAGACTTGACATCAATGAGAAACTCGACATCATCTCTGACTCGGACATAGACAAAGACGACGATAGCTCGAATGGTAGTTCGTCCGACCAGAATGAGAAGACAGTGAAAGACCAGGGCCCCGATAAAACCGACGGTAGTCCCGGGCAACCAGAAAAAAACGGAAACGGAAAAGGAAAGCCATCCAACATCAGCAGCAAGGATTTAAAGAATGTTACTTTGCCCGTACAGCAATATGGAAATCCCGATGAATCGAAAATAAAGAGTTCTAAACTACCAATGCCTTCTTTTCGCATGATTGGCGAATATAAAACGGAAGCCGCTGACGCTCCAGGCAGACGAACAGCATATTATCGTTATATAGAGAGGCCGGTAGAAGAACTTGCGGAAGAGGTGAAGAATTCTTATTTTACGTACAGTAAAAAAAGGAGAAATATAAGAAATATATTTGTTATACTGCAATGAAAATTCACCACCTTCCTATTACGAACACGACCTGATCTTTAAATATATATATACATGTGTCTAATCCTAGTTCCACATAGCTCATTGGTTATCATGGTTTCTTTCAACGGTCTGTTCTACTTTTATGAAGGTTGAATATGACATGGATGAGGAAGATTCAGTATGGTTGGAACTGATGAACGATCAGAGAAAGGAAGAGAGTATGCAAACAGTGAGCCATGATCAGTTCGAGCTGCTCATGGATAGGTTCGAAAAGGAGTCGTATTTTGAGCAGGCTCGTAATGGCGACCACCAACGTGGCGTGGCTCAGCAAATGATCGACGAAGACGCAGTATGCTGCGTGTGCAACGACGGCGAATGTCAGAACTCGAATGTTATTTTGTTTTGCGACATGTGTAATTTAGCCGTTCACCAGGAGTGCTATGGCGTGCCGTACATACCGGAAGGTCAGTGGCTTTGCAGACGCTGCCTTCAGTCTCCGTCTTGTCCCGTCGATTGCTGTTTGTGTCCAAATCGTGGCGGTGCCTTCAAGCAAACGGATGATGGACATTGGTCACATGTGGTAACATATTTTTTATTCATAAAATAAAATTGTAGCACATAGTGGATCTTTTGTATACAAACTACTACAAATTTTCGCTCAACGAAGTACCTCATGGAACGAATGATATTCGTTAAGATAGGCACACTATATCTCTATCCTTGTTATCTTATTAATTTTAAACTTATTTGATACATTGATATTATACAGGTTTGTGCACTTTGGGTTCCAGAGGTAACTTTTGCCAACACAGTATTTCTGGAGCCTATCGATGGTCTGAAGAACATACCTGCAGCCAGATGGAAATTGTCATGCTACATTTGTAAGCAAAGAAACTCAGGAGCGTGTATTCAATGTCACAGGACCAACTGTTATACAGCATTTCATGTTACTTGTGCTCAACAAGTAAGAATATAATAATTTCTTAATGTTGTAATACCTACATTTTAGACTTCATTATTTATTATTTCCTTAAACCATTCCTGAGAACCACAGCACAATGCACATAAGTTTCTGAAATTTTATGCAAGGCTGAATACAGTTGACAATAAAATTTGAAATTGAATTTTCGAGGGCTGCCAAGTTTATTTGAACTTGATTTATTTCACAGGCTGGTTTATATATGAAAATGGAGCCGGTCAAGGAGACTGGAAAGAACGGTGTCACTGTCACAGTGAGGAAGGCCGCTTTCTGTGATGTACATCGACCAGCCGGCGCTTCTCCAGTTCGACCTCTTCGCAGCACGGAAGACCTCGAAGAAATCACTCGAGAAAGAGAAAGGCAGGCCCTTAGCGATTCGAAAGAGAAAATGAAAAAAGCTCGAAAAATACTTGCAGAGAAACGGCAAGAAATGCCGCACATTGCGATCCCGTACATTCCACGAGTTAAGTATGTAAACTTTTGTATTCAATTAGCCGAGGAGTTTATTTGGAGCTCAGTACACCCTCACTAAGTTGTAATGTTTGGGTCAACTTGAAGACAATACAATCTCCAAAATTTTATCTCACATTCTCAGCTTTTATGTCTCACTTGGTCTAATGTTATGTCATTCCTATCCTTGTTCGTTACCAGAATGTCAAGCATAAGTAAATTGGTCACTGTGCAAAAAAGAAATCACTTTATGCAAAGACTTCTGAGCTACTGGACCCTCAAAAGACAATCTAGAAACGGCGTGCCTCTCTTACGCAGGTTGCAGTCGAATCTGCAATCGCAACGAAATCCTGACAGCGTAAGTTGATACTTTCTCTATTCGCTGAAATTATCCTTTTTCAACATATGTTTAAGTAACACTGTGGTTCATTTATAATCAGAGCCTACCAAGTCAGGAACAAAACGCACTTTTGAAGCAGCTCAAGTATTGGCAAAGATTGCGTCACGACTTGGAGCGTGCCAGGCTTTTAGTAGAGCTTATTCGAAAAAGAGAAAAGTTGAAGAAGGAAAAAATAAGACTCTGCCAGGTAGGGATATTTCTATATCATGTACCTTGTTTGTTGTTAGTTTTTACATATCAAGTCACCACATGACATTTTATCAACCCCTTTGGTAACCCAGTCATTTATCAACTCCTCGAATAGTCCCGTCAACAACTAAGGGTTGATATCCGCCACTTTAGAACCCCTGGTCCAGAGCTATGTTGTATTCATGTATTCTGGGCATGATTCAGTAACGTGGTCATTCTGGCACCTTCCTTACCTAAAACCTATATAATATTTTTTCCAAATTATCATTGATGACAGGCCATATCTGACCTTCAACTGACACCTTGGCTGGCTCACCTGAAACGCACGTTGGACCGGCTGCGAGTTGTTGACAACGCTAGTGTTTTTGCAGAGCCGGTATCTATAACTGATGCGCCCGACTACGATAAAATCATTAAACACCCGATGGATTTCCAGACAATGGAGAAGAAGATAGATTTGTACTGTTATAAGTAGGTTGATACTCGACAATTCACTAAGCCAATTGTCATTGTGCAACCCGGCATTCAAATTTCATCGGCCATTTCAATAATCCTTGTCTTGGTAATGTGCTTCGATATATCTTCGATTATCTTATGTCTTTGATTTTTTTAGAACAATTGCAGAATTTGAGACAGATTTCGAGCTAATATTCAACAATTGCATGCTTTATAACAGCAAGGACACAATATTTTACAGACTCGCTGTGAAAATGAGAGATCATGTGAGAAACCAGTACTTGTATATCTACCTAATTTCCGTTGCCACGATTACTATATTTCACATCACTTTCTCAGGGTGGAACTATTCTTCGAATGGCGAAACGCGACGGGGAGAGAATAGGTTTCGACTTGGAGACAGGTTTATTACTCAGTCAGCCTCCCAATATTCATGAAGTTTCTCCCACTAAAAAGCTTGAAGAAAGTATGTTGTTTCGGTGAACTTTTGAACTTTTATCAGCTCTATACAGAAATAATGATATTAACTCTTTATCTTACCTATCCTTCTATCAGTGGATAGGTTGATACAGGGTATCTCTCGTGACGATCTTTCCCTCGATGACCAATTGAAAAACTTGTTGGATAAGATCGATTTCGCATCAGGCTTGAAAAATGCTGTTGTCAGGGCTTATAAACTCAAGAAATTGAATGCAGAAATATCCAAACTAAGGAGGTAAGTCATTGGGGAAATAGTGTCAAAGTTAATACAAGATTGTGAAAAATAATTGTTACAATACTCGCTTCACTCGCCTGCTCGCTTTGTAAGCAAGTATAGCCATATAGTGACCACAAAATGGCAGTACCATACAGCTAATTAAATATGCGTTATTGTCCTGATTCGTGTTATACGAACACAGTATCTCCTATCAGTAGTCCTATCTACTCTCCACAATCTTATCTACATTTCATCGTAAATTTAATTATTCAATATTAATGTCACCTCGCATGATATTCAAATCGGTGTGTATGTGTGCATGCTGGACAGCACTAAATTTCATTTTGTACTGAGGTATTATGAAAGATAACGAATGACATCCTGAACTTATAATTTTTATAAAGGAAAATTTCCCAAGCGACTAAAAACCCAGATGCATCAGCTATCGTGACAGATGTAGCCACTTCGCGCCCAGAGTTATCAAGCACAGGTTCTCATAAGACCAATAAACAATCAAATGCCAGCATTCACTCAACTAAGAATTCGCCGAGTCGCTCGGACGGTTCAAAGACTGATGATGGTGAAATTAACACGAACAAAAAAACCAAGTCTTCCAAAGGTTTTTCGAATACGCTGTCACGATCTATGAGTTATTCATCGGGGTCGTCGAAGAAAATTCGACAGCATCGGAAAAGACTTTATTCGAACGTTTTTGAGCCTTCCGTCGAACGCTCCGCGAAACGAGATCGCAGAGTTTCTTCGGAAACCCTCGTGCCGTTGCCAGCCAAAGCAGACGATCGCACCTCCCCTCCGTTGCAGGAAGAACAGGCTCACAGCAACGGTTCCAACGGCGGTTCCGGTAACACCGTCAATCGTAGGTCCGCTGTTTTATTCAACAAAAAACCCAAACACAACGCCATTCACAAACAAAATTCAGAAAATTCAAGAACTTCTGACAGCGCCGTCAAAGTCGAAAACGCGGGCGCCCTGTCCGACTCGGTTACGGGAGTCACGAAGCATGCCGTGTCAACGACACGCCGTAATTCTGACTCGGAACAAAAGAACAGAAGTGTTCCTTTCAAGAAGCATATAGCCGTGAGGAAAAGCGGATCCAACGGGAATCCCAGGGACAGTAGCGGCTCTAGCGAAAAAAATGGACGTGGAGATTCATCACTTACTAACGGCTTTCTAGCTAACAAAGGTATCTTACACATTTTTATCTATCTACGTTAATTGCTAGGTTCTCTGAAAATTTTAATTCTCCATTTTCTAGAATACTTTCCTAAGGTACCATAATTTTTCTTGCTTTCCAGGAAGAAGAATTTGTAAGTCTGACAGCTTCCTAGTCTACAGGGAGGAGTCTAGACACCATAAAACAAGTACAGATTCCGATACATCATTGTCTAGCGGGAGCGCGAATGCCGAGTAATATGCTTTTCTGTTATTACCAGTTTAAACAATCCACATGTCAGAAAAAGCACCTGTGCATGTATTTACCATTTGTTTTCGATTTCTGATGCAGAAAAAGAAAACAAGAAAGAAAGCGTCCCAATTGCAAGAGAAAAAAAGCAAGATCAAGGCGTTCCTCTACCGTACCTGCCTGCGGCACCCGGGAGTCTAAACACGACGATGACAACGAGAGTCCAGAGTCTTCCGTGCCACCCGATTCGGACGAGTGCAATCACGATTCTAAACCTGATGAAGGTGGGTTGATATTCAGTGTTTGGTACCAAGACAAATTATTATTCAAATTATGAATTTAAGATGATTTTGTTCAAAGTTTTTTTAAGCATGTTTCCTCACAGAAAGGGGACATTTTTAACCACGGGCCTTCAGTTCAACGACATTGATGAAGAATAATATAGATAAGATCTAACTAGTTATGCTTTACAGATGACAAAAAGCGACGGAGGGAAGGTAGTTCTTCAACTGACGAAGACGTCGATTCACACACATTAGAAGCACTCGACCTTGTATGGGCCAAATGCCGTGGCTATCCATCTTACCCTGCCTTGGTAAGCAGTGTAGTTGTATGAATATGTCAGATGTCATATTGTGTAAATTCATAATTGTGCGACTTTAGTTTGTTTATGGCTTTTGATATTATATTGTGCTTATTTTTATAATTCAAGATAATAGACCCCAGCATGCCAAGGACGGGGTACTATCATAATGGAGTTCCTATCCCAGTTCCGCCATACGACGTCTTGAAGGTGGGAGAAAAAATGACTCATGATTCCACTCGACGGAACAATAATTTATATCTTGTGCTTTTCTTTGACAACAAGAGAACATGGTATGTGTTTTATATAATTGGAAATAAATTGAGGTTTAGGTGGGACGTTGTGTACCTTGATAATTTTGTCTATGTGTGTAATTGCAGGCAGTGGCTTCCATACCCTAAACTAAAGCCCTTGGGTCGGGACGAACAATCCGACCGTCAGAAGTTGCAAGAAGGTAGGAGACCGGGAATACGTAAGAGCGTGTCGCAAGCTTACCAACGAGCTCTGCTCCATCGCAGTAAAGTGAGCGGAGAGATTCCCGACAGCGATGATGAGGTGATGCAACAGGGCGAAGACGATTACCCCGAAGAAGATTACAGTAGTGATTCGGTTCACTGACTTTTACTGCCCGTGTAGATAATTTATTAAATCTTTCACAGTGGAAAGAATGTATCAGGGTTTAACTGTTGATCAAGTATTTATTGTTTGTTCCAGTTTTTTCTTAGCAGGCTTTTGTTAGAGGTCAACCTGGAACTCTTGAACCATGAAATCTTGTCACTGCCGAATCCAAGCAATTTTGTTTTTGGTGATTCTGTTCTACACAAGGAAACACTAGAACCTTTCTCCTGCGTATCACCACATTCATCCCCAAAGATTTTTGAAATCATTCAATTCACTCTTCACATTTAGATCAGTGGTTTTCAATATTTTCCAGGCCACAGCATACCTGCTATTGTAATCGAGTTGTAACTAATGAAGTCTGAATGTCATTTATGAAGTTTTTGTCCATGGCGGGACGCGGTATGAGAAACACGGATCTAGTTAACGGCCTGACTAAATAATCTCGCTCACAAGCTCCACCTTGTGCATAAACGTAGCAAGATGATTCATGTACAGATAGATTACATTGGGCTATGAGAAAATTCTACTGTTTGCTAGGTTAGTAGGATGTTCTTGAATTCAAAACATTCATCCAAATTTGTGACGTGGGTGATTTGGTTAATAGTTTGCTTAAGTGGGTTAAGGTTAATAAAGTAAAAATATTGTTTTATTAAGGCTTATACAACAAAATTAATACCTCATTTTTATCTCTGCAATAAAATAGCATTGTTTTATATGGATATATTACTTCATATAGATGTTGATTAGTAGTTAATTGAGTAATTGTGCTTAAATTGGGGAGATATGGTTTCATTATTTACACACATCACACCATTTGTTTCTCTTCAACTCACTCAATAGATTCATCATTGAGTAGTGTTATCTGTGAGCCATGCATCCTGAGCCTTCAATCTTTTTCACAATCTATGTTGAAGGATTAAGAGCAGTGTTGGAATAGTTTTCATAATTTTTAAACTTTATAATTTCTGCATTAACCGATTTCTAATTGGAAAATTTCAGACCACTTAGCTCAAAATATGGGTCACCTGGTTCATGAAAAATGGAGTCTTAGGGAGCAAATTCGATTTCCGGCAACTTTTAATTGTATACAGTTAACCTTGTTCTGTCTTTGAGTTCTGAAATTAGTAATTCATTATCCTTTTGCCAAGCAGAATATGATAGCCTTATTGATTCCTTGGTGCCATTACTAGTAGCAGTACTACCTGCTTTAATCTTGAAGATCGGTTCAGTATTTTCTGACATGTATTCAGTCTTTGACTTTGGATTTGGTCACCTCAAATTTGTTATCGAAGGCAAACCTTTAGAAGACAAGATTTGTTGTAAATATGGAACCACATACAGCATTCCATTTTTCCGTATTTATTTCCAGTTCTGCGAGAGTTAATGCACTTCCGTTGACCAACATGTACAGATATTTGCTATTCCCGGTTTAATAATAACCTCTTGACACACAAACTGCTGCACATGTATTGTTTATTGTTTTCAGTTTCTTTAAAGATATTTAATGTTATTTGCAAAACAGAAAAACTTTGTGGCGATTGCTGCGTTCATTATTTTAATTTTGTATCTGTCTTTGGAATTACAAGTTTATAATAAAACCCAACTGTAAAATCGAGAGTTTATTTGGTTTTAGTGAAAATCGTCAAGAAGTCACTAAATATCTCTCCTATGTACTTCTGAAGCAAAACAGCAGTTGATGCTGTGCCTCCGTGTATTACTTGGGATGCTGTTAATTCTATTTATGATGATATCATAACGGGATGAGACTAGCTTGAGTAATTTATGATTTTGCGAGTCGCATGCCAAGATTATATCACTAGTTTATACAAGAGCTGCGATGCTATTATTCAGAACTGAACAATAATAATCCCTATTGACGCTAAAATCACTAATTTTCATAGGAGTTGAAGCGGAAGTGATAGCTTGCAACTATATATCTCGGAGCCCTTGATAGATATTGTCGCCATAGTCATAGTTGTTACGCGTCCTCTTTGTAGTTTGTTTCCTTTTCTTGATATTTCATCCATGACGTGGATTATAGTGATCGTAAACGTAATTTTGATCGTGTTTTATTAGTATCAACCGCAAAAATATGCATTCTTCAAATGATAAATATTTATGCACTACGCCAGTAATGAAAAAGTAAATCCTTTATTTAAAATTGCTATGACCATTTGACTTTAATCTGTAACTGCAAACAACATCTACGTCTCGCTGAGGAATTAACATTCAATGCAGCAACGCTGTCTTACCGAAGTGTATAAAATCTACATAGCCTAATTAAAGAGTTCCTAAACTCAGCAACTATCTTTCCATTACCAAGCGGAATGCTATAAAATGTTCAAATTCCCAATATATATGGAAGTTACTCAAACGACGACGGGAATGCTATTTTAATCAACGTGTATTATTTAGAATGAATGGTCTAAAGCAGTTTAGTTCCACCTCTCCTTTCCGCTTATGCTTAGAGCAAATATCAACAAGACTACCCACAAAATTACCATTACAAACTACAATGCCTTGTAATCTTCTCTGCAACTCGAGAATTTTCAACATTAATAATTGAAACTCGTAGAATGCCACTTAATCCTACCTCCCGGCAGATGTAGTTAACAAATTCAAGTTTGGTAGAGAGGAAATGCTATCTTGAATACTGGGAACCACGGGGCTATAGCATATCTATTTCTCTTTAGCTGAGTAACACGGAGTGCAGTTTCCAATATCAGATTGGGACGTGATACGGTTTGTTGTATCCACCGTGTTGGGCATACGCCACGTTTTCTTCCCCCATATACTGTTGTTCTGGGTATGCGCCCACATCCTGATGGTAGTGTCCGTTATTGGGTAAAGCACCGTAATTAGGGTACATCGACCCTTGAGGCCCATAATAGTCTGGATACATGGGTCCGTTGTCCATGGCAGAATGGTATTGTCCGTCCACCACTGCTGGTGGAATGTTATCGTGGTGGCCAATAGTTACGTTTTCTGTGTAATCGTAGTATCCTCTGTTCTTACGTGAGGTTTGGTGTTCGACACTGCTGTTTGAGTTGCGAGATCGTCTGCTCTTGTTTGTGCCCACAGATCCTGACTGATCGTATCTAGCGGCTTCGTTCGGATCGTTTGTGTGATATGACTTGAAAATAAGTAGACCGTAATAAAGTTAGAACTCTGAACTGAATGCAATGGAGAATTAACGACTAACAGCCCCTTCCAGTACAAAACATTTTTTTTATCGAATTCACCACTATTTAGAAATAGCTGTATTAGATTAGGCTGCTGCACAGCCCCATAACCCAGTAATTTCTTAGTCAACGTATCACATTCTTGTATTTTCAGGTCATAGAGTTCACTGCCCACAAAAAATGCTAGGAAGATGTTACTATTCATTCCTGTAGGCCAACTTACCCCTATTGTAAATATGGCAATGTTCAAGATAACGTAATAATTGTGAACTCATGACCCTTGACATATGTTAACTGTAACGTTACGAAGCACTTGTAGTTCTTCCGTAGCGCAGCAAACGAACCTTTAGCTACGAGGACAACCTACATCTATAAATGTTTTTCGATGTAGTTACAAAACTATACTATTAAATTTACCGGCGGATTTGATGGTGCGTGGCTGGAAGCGGATGAATGACGAAAACTGCTGGCTTCAGGCTCGGCAGTAACGAGTTTTCCGCGAGATTTCTTTTGGGAGGGCCCTGACACAACTCCAGCCTTGATGAGATCGTTGGTTATTACGCCTGTCGTGGCCATGTCATTTCTTGCTGCTATCATGGCCGCGCGGCTTAAAGATTTAGTCTTGCCTTCCTTCTTTTTCTTTTTGTTGGTTTTCATTCTTGCGTACCCGTAAGCAATAATGCAGACAACAAGTATGCCGCCGAACAGCAGACCGATTATCATTCCCGGCGATGAAGCTGCGCAGGATAAACAGTATTTATTGTTACCATAATGACTAATAAATCACATATATGATGATTTACTGTAACTTGGAGCAGTTAGGCGGCCTGCTAATTTCAAATATCGTTTGGTTTATGTTTAACTTCACGTAGTGTGGAATTCAAATCGGCAACATCAATGACACATCTACTTGGAGGGGTTGAAGTTGGAGTTTTAATTTAAAAAAACTAATAATTACTGGACACAGATATTATAGGCCCAACCGTAACCCTGTCCCGAACCCACAAAACAATGTGGAATGTGGTCTATTTAAACAATGAAATAAAATTCTCTAGATTCACCAGGGTGGTATGCAGTGCTTATACGGTTTTTCAATGGGAATAATTGTTGGAGATTGGATCCCCTGTTTGATACCACCATAGTATTTTTCAAATAAGAATTGTTGTCCCACGCCGATATATTTTTAGTTTATCTTCGCAATGCAAAAGGTTTAGTATACCATATCCCCAAGGGGGCCTATAGGATGGACGACTTCAGTCACGTCACGTTTTTACCTTAACAATAAACTATTACAGATTTTCTGTAGAAGAATTACCCGGACAAGGCCGTGTCGTCGCTCTGTTAGTTGACAATAAAGATGGCAATAACAGTTTTTGGGGGAGATGGAATTTCCCCCATCGCCCCCTATTGCTACTCTACTTCCTAAGAGTGCTCGTATTATGTTCTTACCTGTGCAAGTAACGTCGTTAGTCGGCACCCAACCGTTTTCCTCACACTTAATCTCAGCTACACTCGGAGTTCCGGTGTTGCAGGTTATATCGCATTTGGTGTTCAATGGAACCATGTTAGTAGGCAGATTCGGACATATTTTTCCATTTGTTGGAATCACTGCCGACGTCCCCATGCAGTACACTATATTGAATGAAAATAATATGGTGAATTACCAGCACTGTACCCTTACAACTACAAAGTATCAAGAAATGTTGTATCAAGTTGTTACTACAAAGTATCAAGTTGTTTTAAGAAGCTCACATGGCCAGTACTATAAGTAACTATATACTATATATAAGGTTATTGCACTGTACTTACTTTTAACCATTTTGATTGGTCTTTTTTATCTGCTTCCCACTTTCTAAAAGTTTATCCTGATTTTCGATTGTTGTTTAAAATCACAAGCTAACGAGGATCATTATTTAGTGATAAATATCAGGCTTATTATATATGGATAGACATAAGACTGTTGGAATACATATAGATAAAAGTGTGAATACATTAAGAGTTTGTTAGATGACATACTGTCGCAACTAGCCAGTGACGAATGAACTGTAATTACCAGATTCCTTTTCAAAGAAGAAACTAGAAATTTGAATAAAAATATTACAAAAATTTTGCATGAAACCACAGCAAAATCTCGATTAATGCAAATATTTGACCCCTGACATAACATAGTACGTGTATAACATACGCTAATTTTTCTGCTACGTCCAGTGTTTATAATAGGCTTGTAGAAAATCCTCATTCTTTTGCCTGTATACAATAATATATATAACGATAATAATGTTTCCATAAGTAGAAACCCAGTATACATTTCCTGTATTAACTAATTCGCGCCTCAAAATCGTACCAAATTAATTTTTCTCCCGTAGTACATGAAGAATATTAGCAACAGAGGGTATAATTATTTATTTAATAATAATTTCATTATGTAAAGCGAGAAGCCACTACTTGAACACGAATTTTCACTCAATAGATTATGCTGCAACACATCCACGTCTACAGGTACTTGATTAGGTCTAGAACTTTTTCGATTTTGTTTTTCTCAAATTACCCCTTTAGCTTCATCAGAAATCTGACTATACTTTTCTGATTGCATCGCACTTATTGCCCAGTTTTTAGTTACTCTAGAATTCTCTAGCTTACACAACCCTACACAGTCAGGTTTGTTTTACTTTGATTCGTTAGCTGATATTAAGTTTAAATGCTACTGAAATTACAGCTACGATTTCATCTTTGCTTTGTAATGGAAAGCTTTAGTAATAGATATGAGCATTAAAACGTTCACTTAATCCAGAAGAGACGTAGAGGTAACAGTTGAACACGAAGCAAGTTTTTTAGGCAAACAAAGAAGGCGATTTATTGAACAAGCCCGGGGCTATGAAGTAGTTCCAAAACAATGTGCGACTCTAATGGATGTCTCTAGTTCGGTAATGATTGGTTGAAATCGCGTCGTCGCCATGGTCATGTTTTTGGAACTAATACTGAACAGATTTCGTAGCATCCATTTCTATTTACACAGAAAAATGCGAAATTACAAATAAGTTATTTATAAGTCGAATTTACAACTGTCAATATATTTGCTGAACGCATGCAATATATAAACAAGAAATTCAATCGGAATTTGCTTGCAATTCCTCCATAACTGAATTGTGTGTTGGCGGTGTCTAACCTCATTACAGTTTGCTGCAGGCAAAAGGGTGTGTTATCATTGTGAGGAATCAGGGGTGGTTTTAACAAGTCAAAGAGTAATAATGATTATACTAAATGGGAGGTGCGATAATTTCAAAGTATGCATTTGTTAATTAAGTAGATATATAAACAAGAACACAGTGCTGTAGATTTTTCTGCTGTTTTATTCAGCATGCTATTATTTGTAATGTGCATCATTATCATATTCGACAGCTTACGTCATCTGCCATTAAGCCGAGTGGTCAAATAAGCTGAGAAGATGAAAGTGATTCTGTATGAGTCAGTAATGATAATGAAGTGGAAAATTCAAATCTTCGAATAACCTGTATGCATAATTCATGGGTAGATGTGATTTCATACCTCCCATGTTTTCTTTTCTAGCTCCCTCCAAAATTTTAAATTTGTTAGATATGAAAACCACTTCACATTTTTGCGTACACCTCGACCGGACAGCATTTGCTGCTTCTTATCTGATCTAATGTGGGCATCAGTAATTACTGCTTTTATTTTCATCATTTTAATATCACGTACACAATATATCTGCCGAAGGATCTGTGCTTGCGGCAAAGATAAGCTGCCTTAGGCTATTGGGCTCAAAGGACAGCACGCTAATACGTGTATTATTTCTACTAGCGTTTTCATATCGCGATATATTTGAGTTCCGATAAACGCACAGGTTTTCGATTTGTAACAGTGTCTGTTACAGATTATCCAACGCCGCTATCGTAACATACATATCTTTTGAAGTTTCGGATGTCGGTAAAAAGTAGAAACGTTTTGCACGCTATCCCCTATTGTTTAGAGCCCACTTAGGTCTTTACAAAGTATCAACTGTAACGTATCGCTCACGTTCAACAAATCTTTTTTTATTGGGAGACGCGTGGCATGGAGTTATAAAATGCACGATTAACTGTTAACTGTTTACAGTAAAAAATAATAGAGATTTATTGTTCGGTACTATCTAAACTAATTTGACAAGGTGTGATTAAAAAATTTACATTACTAGTTAAAACACTTTCTAAACCTTTCAAAATTAGACAAGGTATGATGAGTTTTGGTACATCTTTTCCCAACAGATTGGAAAGAATCGACACAAAATTCCTAAGTGGAACATAGTGTGAAGTTGTTGTAATGGAAGATAATCCACACAAAACTTCCCAGGATCAAGCTTCTAGGCAAAATAAATATAAGTTAAATTCAATTTAATGAAACTCATAGTTTGGCTTGAAGATTATTTTTTTAAGGGTATTTCGGGAATACATCAAGAATTATATTATCCACATACTTGAGATTATGTTACAAACAGTATACAAATGCAAGCAGGTCAAAGGTGAATGGCCAATATTTGTTTCCTGTCATACCATAATCCTAATTTGTATTTGTATTTTTTTTTAAAGCTATTAAGTAAGGTGCTATGTAAACAAAACTCTGATAAATGTCAGATTTAAAAAAAATGGATGACCGTAGCGAACGAACCAGTTTGACCACCAGAGTACAGCGCCGTAATTTCGAGCATTCTGAAGTTCACCTGCGGTAGATTTAATTTTAAGCTGTAACAACCGCTACACGCCACATATGCAGCCAGGCCTTTGGTTCGCCCGAGGCAAATGAAGCTTTAACTCCTACTCGCAGGCAGTGAAGGACTCGTATGAGATTTCCGTACTTGTTCTCCTCCACTGGTTAAAATTTAGCAGTGGTGTAGTAGAATATATTAAGTCGATCATAAGCTCTAAGATGAACTCTTTAAAATGCTTCAATCCGCTCTTGTTATGGATTATCATATTGGTTAGGATATTTAACATTCTCTATGTTTGTTATAGATTTTATGGTTTTTCGCCGGCTGAGTTTTACATTGCAGTTCTATAAGAATTACAACAGTAACTTAGTAGAAACAGAAAAGCTATTGATCTATACCAAATTATTCTAATGGACTGAACGGAACAAAGGCAACAATTAGTAGTGAAGGTCAGAAGACAACAATCTGCTATTGGAAAAAACGGTAAGATAATAGCAGTAATATATAAAATTGTAGCGATGCAAAATCGGCGATTATTGCAATGCTGGTTTTGATTTAATTTACTCGAAATAGCGATAATATTATGTATGTATTTATTTCAATTTCATTACGATTTATAATGTGGCAATATGTGGTGCAATGCTAGTAGATATACGTATCTACCCTATTTATTTCGCAAATATTCTTGCCACCTCATTTTATTATATTAATGGTTATGAAACAATGCGCCTATCTGTACATAATATCGTTCCTGGCACATTGAAGCCCATGCTGTAGTATAGCACATATATTCATAAGTGTTCTCAAAGGCTACACACACATTACAATGACATAGGTCCGCTGGTCCAATTGTTTCCAGGCTCCGTTTATACATGTTGCAAAGCAAAATAAATAATGACCGTCATATTGTTCTTGGTGCAAATTTTGATTCATGTACTAAGTGTGATAAAATATAATCATATTATTACATTGAAAATGGGAACGTTGTTTCATCCATAACGCAATAAAAAGACTCCTATTTATTAGTACCCACGTCCCACACTGGCCCATCCTATGTGCCGTGAAAACTTTAAAATTATTACAAAGTGAATATGTGGATTATGATAAGTTTTGTTGGTATTACCAAATTAATACTCTTAACATATAATATATAGAGAACTTAATAGTTCAATGAACATATTGTAACCATAGCATCATCAAATGCTAAGAATTCAAATTGGCAGCTCCTTGAAGCATGGCAAAGCCAAGCCTATTCACACGTATGAAATAATAATACTAAAATAAATGATTTCTGCATAGATTCGTTTCTAGACGTAAAATTTATTGAAATTACTAATAATACTAAACACATCCTGCACATGGGGCATTGTTTTATTCTCTAGACGTTAGTTCACCTATCCTTGAAAGTCGTCAGAAACAAATTATCGTTCTTCATTAGCAATAATTTTACTTGAAATATTGTTGATCTACTCATACTCAACTCATAAACTGTTTTATGATTATTTTTGAACATTTAGCAATTGTCTCAAACTATGTCAAACTACTCTATTTGAGTTCATGTGTATTTATTTTTATTTTTGAAGAAATCCAACGCCAAGAGTTCTAGCTATTTAGTCGGAGTACTACAAAAGGAACAAGAGGAAACCGAAGACGAAGTTAATAGCGCTATATTGCCTACGGTGGGAACAATTTTATATCAAATCTTTGGCACCGCCGTTGGGGCAGTCAATTTATTATGTTTAAAGTCCTATTTTGTTTCAATTTTAGGTCTGTCCGAACAAGAGGAGACTCTATTGGAAAAGGATTACCCGGCACACTGTAGCTCCAAGATGCGCATAAAGTTTTGCTTGTTCTCCGTCGTATGCCTTTTTCTGCGAGCTGTGAATGCTACAAGAAAGGGTAAGTTTAACCATACACTTAATTTTATTAATTCCTTAACTTACATGGGTTGTTGAAATAATTGTACGGTGTAGAAGAAAAATTATTAGGTGTTTACTATATATAAAAAGTAATGTATTGTAATGCAATATATTGCTAGGAATCTATCTTTCTAGCATATCTAGCTCCATGATTTCCGACCCAGTTACGTTAAATCAATTTGTTTGCAAGTCAATATTATCTTAAAAGTACTTTTTACCGCTATCACCAACTTTACCTTCCTTTAGCTTTTTATAATAAAATAATTAAAGCATAAGCAAAAATAAACTACAGAAATAGGGGGTGGGGGGGGGCGTTTGTAAACACAACCGCGGCAAAGAGAACAACAACAACAAATACAGGACGTTAATAAAAATGATGGATGCTACTGTGCTGCGCTGTAACATGGAACATAAATGTAAACGTAATAACAAAATTTGAAATCGATTCCATTTCATACGTGTCACCGGATGTCGTTTGTTCGTAAGTGGGGGAGTGCTTGTATTACGAAATCTTTGGAATATATGAGTAAGAATCAATTGACTGATTCCATTTTCTTGTAATATTTCTTTAAAAAAAAATTTCAGCAAGTTATTTTAAACGTTGAATTTGTGTAAACGTTGCAGATGAACTATAGAAAAACATTAGCTTGTGAATTGTTAATGCAATAGCTTCAGTTATTACTATGGAAGGCTTATGGTCAATAAACTTTTCAATAAATCAAGCAATTTTGGTTGATTTAATTTAGTTGAAATATTGAATAATACAGCAGGCCTTCTGTATACAAACTACCTCGTATACAAATCTTTAATTTACGAATCTAAATTACGATAGTAATGCGATTCATTTTACTAAGTGACAACGATGTCACAGTTTTCAGCTTCATTGACAAAGTTACAAATCCGCTTCAAGATTCGGGAACAGATCAAAGAACACCCCATTGAATATGCTCAAAGAGTTTTCACTTACCGAAGTACCTTGTGGACCGAATTAAATTCCTTAGGAGGGGACCCACTGTATGTCTAAAAAGATTTGTTTTCACGTGTATCTCAGATCTCAGCCAAGCAAGGTAGTAGCATCTGTCGCTGGTATAGAATACCAATTGATGTGTGGTGTATGTATACACAATAGAGGAACGCCTACTATAGATTCCTGAATTCCACGTATCTTTACTGTATAAATCTTGCTGAATGTATAAATCGTATGTTCAGCAGTGCGCTCCCCACAGCCAAACCTTTGACAACTTGATGGCCTCTGATATGAAACCCTAAGGCGGTATAATATCAATGTGACTGGTAGATTTTGTCGATTTTCAAGATTACAAATATCAAAAAGCAATATTCCGTATTTTGTCTTGTAACTTGTCCATGTTCCATGAAAAAAATCAGTTCTCCAATACCGAGCAATATGTGGTCTTTGTTTAATAGATATTGATATAATATACAATTGAAATGCATTCCTACTGCTTATAGCTACTTGCAACGGGTGGACGTTGAAGGCTCCTTTGGAAGGATTTTTTCAATGCACTCCTGCCGGCGTAACAATTGCGATGCCCGGCACCCGATGCTTACTAGAATGCGATTCAGGATATAAACCGGATCATGAAGTGCACGTATGCTCGGAAACCGGAGGATGGATTCCCACAAACACTCCCGTTTGCAATGGTACAGTATGAATCCTATTATCTACAAGGATTTATGCTAACGATAAAATTCTAAATCATTGGTTAATGTTAAACATTGACATGTTGTATATGTGAGATATCCCTGATTTTAGTAGTTGAAATTACAAGCTCAGCTACTGGGACATCTTGGGCTCTTATAGAAAGAATACGTTACCGATGTCAATTCTTTCAATATACGAATTAGCGTAAAGCGGATATACCGGTATACGAAATATAGTAGGTAATTGATTTCTATTTCTGTGTGAACTGCGTTTACTGTTTTGCCTTGGGCACAAAATTTCAAAAATAAAGTAGTAATATTAAATGCTCTTCCCCTCACATAAAACATATCCCAGTGTTCGAATATTCTACGCAGTTTATCAACATAAGCGTTGCCACGTAACAGTTGACAGTACACCATTTTTCTCGTAGATTACAGACATACTGTACTCCTGTAATCCTTATCGTCAAATTACATAATGGAATTCACGGAATAAACGGAAGTTAAGCTAACCGATGGAATAATTAAGCTAACTTTATAATAATTCAGCTTTAAGCTAACCAACGGAATAATTCACATTTCATTATTTCTAATGAGGATAATTGATTCAGACTTCAAACAATTGAGAGTACGACCGACCTCCCTATCAGAAAACGTTTATGTTTCTGCAAAACTTACTAAGTCATTGTCCCTAATTCCAGTTTTGAACTTATATTAGTAACGCTCGTACTATACCGGTGGGTCCCAAACTTTTTCTACTCGCGTACGATTTTGACGTCTCGTACAGTGTTCTTGTACCACCTACAAAATTTCGCAGCACACCTGGAAATGAAATCTCCCGTGACACACTAGTGTGCTGCGGCACACAAAGATTCTAGAATATGCAATTTGACGCAAAAAAAATAACAACATGTTGCTGTGAAGGTTGGTTCGTGTAAAAGGCTTTGCTTTTAATACGTCTTCCTAAACTTCTGTCTAGCATTATAGTTGCGCGTTGCTTGTGTATGTATGTACAATATCTACAATTTACGTTGTGCGCCTTATACTGCGTAAACTACGGTACGGTATATATATATACTGGTCAAGCGATCTGGCGGTGTATACCCAGGGGGCTTTACAGTGGTCCTAGTTAGGTTTTCATCCCATCCGAATCCAGTGGGAGCCCATTTTTTTTTTATACAGTAATACGTGATGCATCTGGACCCTCGTTGCAAATTTAGTATGTATATATAGTCTATTTCCGTTCAATAACAAATAGTTTTCAATTTTCAGTTGATAGTACGATGACGCTGATCATAGTGTTATCCATTGTCGGCAGCATCGTATTGATTTTCTCACTTAGCGTATTGTACGCCCGCAGCTCCAAGCGGTGCCGTGGATCAAGAAGAAAATTGGAAGATGACGATCCCGAGTCAGGAGCACGTCGTAAAGACATCATCATCAACAACGTCGACTATTACGGTCGTATAAAGGGACTCAAAAAGAAGAGACGCCTGCAAGCAGAGAAGCAACGGGCATTGCGGCAAATGCAGCTCCATAAAACTGTTTCTAAACAGCCTACATCAAGGTTGAAAGAGGAGAAGAAAAGAGCTACAAAAAATAAAGGAATAGGCAATAAGAGATCGTTGTCAGAAATGGAATCTCGTAGGAAGCCTAAAGAAGAAGTTAAAAGCAAGATAAGAAGATCCGATTTACCGAAAAAAAATAAGGAGAAAAAGAAAGAAGACGGGGATAAATTTCGGGCTGTGAGGGCGTTTTTCTGCACCCTTTGTAATGCTTACTACGCAAGAAAGAAGAATAATCATACCGATTCTCCTAGAAAATCACAAGAAGCTCCCAAACCTGCCCATAATACGCATCGTCTCTCCTCAAACTCTTCATCGGAATCTTCTTGTTCGAGTACGACTACGTCGTCTTCTGATCAGTCGTCCTCCAGCGAATCCTCCTCTTCTGAAAGCGAAAAGGAAGAAGTAAAGAAATCGACAACCGTTCGAAAGATAGAAAAGGATATTAAGGAAAAGACAGAGCCCTTTTCGAAACCCAAAAAACCACCTGTCAAACCTCCGCCTCCAAAACACAACAGAAAGCCACCTCCCAGACCTCCAGCCCCCAAGATAGCCCCAAAAACATCTCAGAAAGTAGGAGACTCATCGGATTCGCCCAATAGCGAAGGTGCGGTGAAAAACCGAAATAAAGCTTTGTCCAGTGGTTATTCTTCAGAAAGCGATTGGAATAAGAGAAAGGGAAGGGGCGAACGCAGGTCTCACGAACACAACAAGCGTCAAGTACGATCAGCTGATGGTAAAGCTGCGAAGCAGATGGAAATCCCACTGAAAGAGGGAGATGAGGCGTCGGGAACTTCTGGCAACCCTTACGAACATTATCCTGTTGCTCTTTCATACAGGCAGTATCAGGACTTCGAAAACGATTATCGTCGGACTACTGGAGACTATCATCCTCAGTACAGTATCGTTCAACTAATTCCCATACAGGGCGCAAAAAAGAGCGTCGATAAGGACAAAAATGAAACAGAGATAAGGTCTAAATCAACCGAAAACTTCAATGACGGAAATAAGCAAAGCACCGGACAAGGGCAGCTAGACGTCATCGGTAGGGAAGTGCAGAAATCCGACACAATAAATGCGAAGGGTCTGGGCGGTGTGAAATACATTACCATAAGCGAAGAAGAGGAGGAAGACGACGATAAGGAGGCTAGCAAGAGTAAACGAAATCGCAATTTTCAACGGCGATACGACAACCCGGCGGAAAGAGACCAAAGACGTCATTCTCCGGACTATAATCCTCAACGACGGATGGCTGCTAAGAAAGAACGCAGGCCAAAAGAACGCTCGCACAATAAAGAAACTTTGTCCAAACGGGATAGGAAAAGGGAAATAGAAGGCGAGAGGATAATAAATGCGTATTCTAATTCGAAGAGACAGCGGAAGGGTGATGAAAATGAAAACAGGGAAAAAAACAGGGAACACAACAAGGGGCGCAAGTCGGCAGATCACGGAAGAAGACAGCCGACAACATCACGGAAGAAAAGGGACTCTTCTAATCGTGCTGAAAGTAATTAGTGCAAGCTAGAGTATGCGATTGCTGTCACATGGCGGAGCGGAAATTACTTTTCCTCAGATTCGTGGTCACATCGACTATCATCAAGGACACCAAGGAAGTGAGGATGGTGCATATCATATATAGGATTTTCCTGATACAACAAAAGATACGTAAGACATTTTGTACTCTCCGTCTCTTGCAGAACATTGATACAAATTTGGCAGGCCAAATTCTGTCCGCTGACCTTTGAACCATATAAGTGTTGTTACCTTTCGATAATTTTTATTATTTCTATTTCTAATTTCACTTCATAAGACTGTGTTGAAGAAATATATTGTGAGATTATTATAACTGTTTGGTTCATTAATATCGATGTTAGCATGGAGGCGGTTCCTTAAACTTAAACGCATTAGAATAAGCTTCTATGGAACACATAAGTCTTGTACTTGTGGCTGAGATCTGACTCATGACATCCTTCATTTGCTGACGCGCTTTTTTAGACAGTGAACAAGACGCTTGTTTTAAATTATCCGATTGATCTTTGTCAGGTCGACGAAAGAAACCCACAATGTTGGTTTTCGTATTCAAGCATTTTAGTCTTTCAGTCAACAAATTGAGAAATTTTAGAACTCGCTCCATTTGTCCAATTGGATTGTTTAACAAGTGTTCGTATCGCACCAGTATGCAGGCTTTGCGTTTAAATCTCCTTCCAAGCTGGTCACACATTTCCAACCACGATTGGATTTGTGTCATCCATTGCAAACTTCTATTTGCGGCATATGAACTCCAGGCTGCAATAGAATAATAAGAATTAATTTGATGATTTTCAAGAATGTTTATTTGGGATTAGCAGGCATCTTCATTCATTACAATTTACATAATACTATACGGTTCAATATATTAAAATTTAACCCGAATATGCTAACTGCAGTATTACAGTAATACACGAAAAAAGAATGAAAATATTCATAGAAAATAATTTTTTTTAATCCGGATCAATTTGTTTGCGAGGTCAATAGGTCATAGTTAACCTACTCGACCGTTTACTAAAAACCTGCTCACCTCCGTTTTTGAAAGAACCTTCATTAACGTAGCCGGTGTGGTTCGCACCATGTCTGTTGTATTCGGACAAGATAGCGCGAAAGGGATTGCGAATAATGAGAACTACGCGGTCGAAAGAACAGTTCATTGCCAGAGCATGTTCCAAATCGTGAACTTTGAATATTAACACTCCTTTATCGTTGCAAGAGCTGAAAAAAAAAAGATTTTATTCCAATGCCGTCTATGGTAATTTAGACATATAATTCCGCTATTAAAGGTAATTTATACGTGAATGCTTTATAATTCCACTGTAAATATATTTTACTAAGTGACGGTCTAACGCAAAGATAATAAAACATAATCCTTCCACAAGTCAATAAATATTCCTCTACTCGCTATTTCTTAAGGAGCAATATTTTCTTTGCAACTAGTTTTCTTAAAATGCGAAATTTTTACGTAACTACGAATAACACTTGCAGCATTGATAGCTACTTACCGCGTTTCTCCGCTGTAGCCCCCTTGAAATATCTTGCGATCGAAATAAACACTACTGGTCCACACACCAGTAGTCAAATGAAACAAATGCCGCATCCAAGTGTTCCCAGATCCTGGATAACTTCCGAGTGCAGCTTTGTGGACGCTCGAAGAAATGATTTGAAGAAAACGAACATCACTGCAATCTATAACATCGAAAAAGTGGTAAGAAAAGTCACTACAAATCAAATGTATATTCATTTCATTAAAGCACATGAAATGCATCACCATCATTAGATACTTCTTGGTTGTCCCATACTTCATATGGCTTCAGGCCTTTTTTTGCGCGTTTAGCCTCCAATTTCCTGCTTATCTTATTCTTTATCCGAGTTTGGAATTGTAGTTTATTAAAGGTTGTTTTTTTAATAGACAGTACTGGAGTAATTGTACCATTCCAGTTTTTCAATTCAATTAAATCTGATATGACATTAGCATCTTTTCTTTCATTATCGTAATAGGTATCCTCGGGTTCTTCATCGTTTTTCCCTATGAATTCCCTTGTTAAGAAAACAGTATCCTCGTCTTTACCGTCACTGTTTTGTAAATAGCTGTTTCTTTGTAAATCGTTACTGGACTTAGTTTTCAAATCCTTCGGTTTAATACTGGCTTTGAAGTATTGATTCTCAATCCTGTGATGATAACAGAGAAAGACGACGATGGCGGAAATAAAGATGAATAACGATTTTTGGTTTCCGCCTTTTCTGTAAAATGGATTGACGAGAGCTTTTAACAATTTAACTACGGTTTTGTCCTTGTCTATGATTTCTTTCGTACGCCACATTGTATTTTTATCCATCTTGAGAGCTCCGTGGCCTTCGTAAGCATAGATTTGTGTTTTGCAACCAGGTGATTTATTAGTCCAAAACTCCATGAAGGCTCCTGGAGTCGACGCTGGACTCCAAGTACTGTATTACACTCGACAATCAATACCTCTTTGTTTCATCCATTTACCATCCTAGCGTTCTGATCTGCATTCTTAAACCTTGAGCTTCACAGTGACTTTCTATCGTTTAAATCACTACATAAATTTCTGCACTATCCCGACAATTACACTCATTCCCTTTACTTCCCCCGGGGCATATTTCTTTAAGTCATTACAGTACCAGTAAAAAGTATTACAAAATGTTAATTTATTATGTCCTCTAATCCTATGAAATACTTATAATACCGTCAGCACTTTGTTGTCGATGAATGACAGTTGGGTTTTCGAGTCTTATATCCAGTACGGTAATTCCAGTCACTCGGATTATACAAATCCATTCAAAATACTTAAATCTTTTTGTAGCTATTATATCATACGTAGATGTGGAGTAGATTACCTAAGCGCGAGCACCCCTTTAGACGCAGGTAAAATTTGCATAAAGTCCACTCTTCTTGGGAATTATTGGAGTAAAACTCTGGTCTCTGAGGAAAACTCGAGTCTCTACAAGCCGATTTATCATAACTGATTTTGACTTGACTCGAACCGATTCCATTCGAGACTGGCCATCAAGCAAAATTACTCGATTACCGTTTAACAACTTCTTAAATTAATTAAGTAATTAATACCAATTTGTTGATAAAAATCGCACGGCTCGTATCTCAAACAGTGGTATTCAATTCTTTACACTGATTGCAATTATTTAATCTTCATCAACTGACTGTGAATAACGCTTGTATTTTTTTTAGCGACAATTCGCTACACAGTTCATTCCTTCAGTTGTAACTGTACTGGTATCACTATTACGGTTGTTAAATTACCATCAATCCGCTCATTCTGTATTTTATTCAGCAGGAGAGTTACTAGGCCTTTTGTTTCTAGTTATGCACATAGACTACAAGTGTTGTATTGGTGTACGCATATTAGTTAACACTACAGTGTTAGTATTTCCATGATATAAGGCACTGGTTCCCAAACTATGGTACGCGTACCACTAGTTGTACGCGAAGGCCTTCCAGGTGGTACGCGAGCAACTTACAGTGTTGGACAAAAGTTTAAGACCACATGTTAAAAGCAGAGCTTTTTACACGAAAAACCTTCACAGCGATATGTTGTTATTATTTTTGCCTACGACCCAGCTCGTCTCTCTTCGCTAAGCCTGCTGGGCCTTCAGTCCAGCTTTATACCGAATTTTAGGTCAAATGATTTGATTTTGTACGCGATAGTGCGATAGTCATAGTGCGTATCCTGTACATAGTCGCTATAGTGCGTGTGCCGCCTATTCACCATCTCATCTGTATGAAACAATGCGTTTCCGTCAATGATACTGAGCTTCATATTACTTCTATATTACTACTTTTCCTGCTATTGTATTGTGTCGTTAATGCAGTTATGGCTACAATCCAGTGAAAGATTGTAAACACTGTAGGTGGTACGAGGACACTGTACGAGACGTCAAAATGGTACACAGTAGAAAAAGTTTGGAAAC
Source organism: Halocynthia aurantium (assembly GCA_013436065.1). Lineage (NCBI taxonomy): Eukaryota > Metazoa > Chordata > Ascidiacea > Stolidobranchia > Pyuridae > Halocynthia > Halocynthia aurantium. Next base: position 10,573 of record QXVX01009303.1, on the reverse strand, counting down.
CATTGATCTAAGGGCTCTGTTTTCGAATTATTCGAATTATTCATTTGAATTATAAAGTGCATCTTAGAAGAGTATAGTACAACAGTTAAATCTTTAAGCAGCGAATTATACATCGCCTGCTATTAATTGCCAAGGTTGAACCAAACGAACAATTGTTGAAAATATATTTCCTAATAGATAACGAAATCAAGGATTCTGTGGATATCAACAGACGGAAAATGTGGTGTATAAGAAATACTGAAATACTGAATACTGAAATATTTATGAGCCGCCATCATAGCTGCACACAACATTCAGTATTAATATTATTATGTAGAAAATATAGATAGAATGTCTACTTAATATGTTGAATGTATGACGGATCGTTAAGAATCATTGCATTGTAAATATCAAGATAATAATATATTTTTTTTAGGTTTTGTTTTCTCTCTTTTTCATAGAACTGAAAGTTACTGGTATAGAAGATTCATAACATTGGGGTACGTCTTACTTTTATATATATATATATATATGAATCGGTTTCCTTCTGCTACCGATTGAGTGTACATATATTGTTTCAGGCTTGTGTATGCTTACGTACATTAAATGGCACATGGAGGATACTATTTTGTAAAGATGCAGATAAGAATTCTTTGGACCCTGGTCGTTTTCGCCACACAAATATATCGCTCGAATGCCGAAGACTTTATACCATGCGACACTGTCGTCGGGGGAGCTACAAATATTTCTTTTGCTAAAAACGAAACATGCATTTACATCCAGTGCTCCGAATTCCAGGCAACTGTTGATATACCCACTGCTTTGCTCCGAGGTTACAAAAGTATGTTTACCAATCGAAATGATATTTTTTATGGAGTTTAGTCTTGTTACTGCCAAATTCATCTGTGGGCTTTAGAAATCTGATAAAATGCAAATCATTTTCAGATTATTCACACGTTGTCCTCGTCACAGAAGATGGATGTGTTGTAAAAGAACTAGATTTGCGAAGCAGTGATGGTTTGATTTTCGTTCGTTTGAACGTTCCATTTGATTCATGTGGTGTGAAAAGAAAGGTATATCTTGCACGTCTATTGTAGCGTTCAGTAAAAACACTACACTTCTTCCGAGTTTCTGAATATAATGTAACTATAATATATACATACGTATGATCAAACCATTTTATATATCTCACCAAACAAGAAATCGCCTGGCATGATACAATATGTTGGAAACCCGTACGTATCATACGTTGGTGACTTTTGGGAAGTTTATTTCATTAACGTGACGTGCAGTATGAAAACAGGTGAGTGTATGCATGCAGTTTTTGAAAGTAGTTATTGAGTTATTGATGCCGATTGAATTTCCACTCAGAATTGCCACGAAGTAAGGTAAATTGGGAAAAGGTACCAAAGTACATGCATGGTAAGATTTTTTAACAATTACAATATAGTTAGTATGCCACTGTATATATCCCTAGTATATTATGGTACCAATATTTTCAAAAAGAATGCTGGTCTCTGGCGGATGAATTCGTATTGCCCGCAATAAGCAATTTATCGGTGGCAATCCATTATCTTGCTTATGAAACAAGAAAAGGAAACTCTAGTTTGGTGAGTGGTGAAGGATGCCCCACGTTATTAACAAGCGCAAGGGTGGAACTTGAGGCGATCTTGGTTAGGAGCTAGAATAGATATTTCGCAATGCAAGATTATTTTTTCGTGTCAGGTTTATTTGTATGCATCAAACGATATCTCGAAAATTGATTTTGATTCACAATCGTTTGTTTGGAGCCATATTCTCGGACAGGATATGAAGATGGACATAAAAAAATACTGGGTTGGCAAAACTGAAAATGGAAAAGCTTACGGCGTTGCAATTCCTTCGGAACATCGCACGATCATCCTAGTGGCATACGACGAAACAGGGTATGGAGATGGCATTTGTTTACCACGGCATTCATTGTCGAGCATGAATTTGTATTCAAATTAAGATAAAAATTATTTTAACCCAAATATAAGACCTTCCGAATCTACTACCGATCTACGCGTGCTCTTTATAAAAATGGCCTCTGTTTGTTACCAAATTTCGTTATCGATTTAGGAAAACAGCTTCATTCTCGATACTGCCTACTTGCGCCTATGGGCACGAGTACGTGGTCACGTCGTATCCATCACGAGAAAGTTACCTTATCATTGCCACATTATTCTCAATGGCGTGGTCTTTGCCTGTGAACGTTATCGTGCATGATGAAAAAGGGAAAGTTGTGCTGAAAAAACAACTAGAAGTATTCGTGACCACTTACATTCGTAATGTAGTTACTGGTTATCGAGTGTGGTCAGACATGCCTATCGCATTGTTTTCGATAATGTTGCACGCCAAGGTAACTATCACTAGAAATATAAAATTAACTTCGTTGTTATTATTATTCAAAAAGAACTTTGCAAACCATATGATGTCAATTTTATTGAATGTTTCTTCCAACAAATTGGTGCTTCCATACATACACACAATCATCGGCGTACGAGATGGGATGACAGATCTGGGCAAAACAGACTAATTTAAATGTCATTTAACCTCTAAATTATTATTATCCCAGCATGCATATAACATTCAAATCTTAACTGTAGTTCACTGGGAGTGCAAAGTCTAGAAATGGTACATCGGTACGGCCGGATAACAAAACCAGTTCCATGCCTTTCCACTAACCATTTTGATATATTGCAACGGGAACAAATGTTTACTCCACAACTGAATCATTTCAATAACTGTCATTTGGTGAAATGTCAGTTCCATAAAAAATCTAAACTAGACAAATTTTGTTGTAGCCATTGTCTACACAATTTGGCTCCTGGCCGATGTGGTTGTCCGTTGTGCTTTATCATGAAATACTGTATCTGTTGAATTAGGACATTATTAAATATTTTTTGTGTACAGTATTCTTAAAAATAAATAACTTTCCTATAACCTCATCTCAATTTTACATTCCAGGTACCATACGATTCTCCCATACCATCATTAACTACAGATCATATGGCTGAGCAATTGCTTCCTGTAACCTTATGGGGCTCAGAATACATCATTCATCCTTCTGATTTTGGTTTGAATTCTAGTCATTCAGCTGGCTTCATACTCAGGATTGTAACATACAAACGTCCCGTACAACTTATGGTAAGACATAAATTTGCAGCTCAAGATACATATTTCAGCATTCTACTATCTCTTGATTTCTTCAGTATTTGGGATGTCAAAAAGACAACTTGGTAACAACAGTTCCAGCCTCTTCATACCGAGATATGAATGTCACCATCACATCTCCCTTCATAATAAGAAGTACAGATGGCACAAATTTCATGGCAGTTATTATAGGAAAGAGTGGTGACGAAGCAAGTAAGCCATGTCCTGAGATTTCAACTTACCAGACAATTATTTTTTAAAGTCACTTGCTTACATTCCCAGGATGAATTTGATCACAGTCACTTTACTTCTCTTTTAACTTGGTTAAAATTTTCACTCTAGATTCTTCTTTGAAAGGATATCCATATATGATCCAGGCTTCACCAATCAGAAGTTTTTCGACAGTTGCTCATAGTCATCCATTCAATAGTAATGATATGCAGTTCATCAATCTAGTTAAAAAGGAATTTGCAGGTGCAGTAATTTGCGCTATAGCTTTTGGTGGAATTAGTACTGATAACAGCTAACAAATACAGTTTGCAATTTTGACTATGACAGTGTCAATAGCATGCAGGCCAATATCTTATTTCTTGAATCAGTATTATTTTTTTCTTCAATACCAGGGCTTGAAGGGTACAGGGCAGAGTGAGTAAAAACCTTTTTTTCTAGCAAAAAAATTGTCATTGAGAGTACTTCTTGCCTTTAGCTGTGTATTTCAATGAACATAAATTACCAGCCGCCGCTTGGAATGCAATTCCCTGTTCTGATTACCGGTCAAAACCCGAGTATAAAACGCTTGATGTGAAAGGCCATGAAGCAGAATCTTCTGTTTTCTTCACGAATTCCTCACCAGAGATCTTTGCATCTTCTGTTTATACAACAGCAAGAAACGGCAAAGGGTATAATGCATATATGGGACCTGCGGTGTTTATTCATGAACAGCCTCAAGGTAAAGACATTTCTATTAATAATAACTAGCAGAATTTCCCTCTTGGGCCTAAACTGCAAATTAAGTATTGAATTTTGGTGTAAAACATACGACTTACCTTGTTTTGCTGTATTGTATTTTTGCTATTATAGATTCCATGTGTGAAATAGGCTGGACTTATCACAGCAATAGCAAAAAATGCATACATATCTCAAAAAAAATGGCAACATGGAGAAATGCAAAATTAAACTGTGTGAAGTTTCTCGGGAAATCATCGCTCGCTATCGTCAAAGATGCGAATGTTAAGGAGTTTGTTGTTCTCCTTATGGCCCAACTAAGAACTGAACAAGCTTTTTTAGGTAACTACACAGTATTGTTTATTTGCAATGTTTGTTTCAGAATAATAGCGAGTTGTTTTCATGTAGGTATTCATCTAGTAAATGGAAAATTGCAATGGGTCAACGGTGAGAATGTTGATTCCAATATACTGTCCCTCAATCCACAAGGGCCCGGTAACCCAGATATCAACTGCGGAGTGTTGGTTGTTGCGAATCATCATCGTCTCAACAGAAAGATATTTATTAGTGCTTCTAATTGCGATACGAAAAGGCCATATATATGTGAAAAAGGTAACGAAATAATTCACTTTGAATCCATTTATATGCGAAAGATGGTTCTAGAATTCAGGATTGTGCTAGTATATCTGCTTTACCATAGTCTTACTGTAGGCGTCTTGTGTTTATTCGATTCCATTCCCTATATTATAACAGTTTCATTAAAGAGAAGGATATAGCTCCCTCTTGACAGTTAAAGCTGTATTACTTACCAAATAGCACAGAAGTCATCAGAATCAAACATGAGTTAACTATGGCAATGATAGTTTTCTAAAAAGTGACTTTGCAGGCAAAGACAGTATTGCAACGGGCATTTTCTTGAAATTTTATCCATTATCGGCTGATATGAGCAGGAGTTAAATTTGAGTGTTGTTTTGGATTGGTATCGCAGATGAATGGAGAGGTGGAAAATTGAGTGAACTAGATATAGTAGTGTTCTAGATAGCAATAAGTTGCATTATTGCTAAATACTGAAGTCTAAAATCACATTTGCACTATGGTAAAATGAAGTGATGTAAATAGCTAAGATTGGTATACCGGTCATAACATTTTCCACATTATATTCATGTTTGTTCTGTCAGATCCCCTGTCTCCACTAACAGTTGTGACAACAGCTTCACCTACAGCTGCACCCTCTATCAATACTAGTGAGTAAACTGATGAATTGATCAGTTCTTATTTATTGAAACTCAATGTCTATCATAATAAATTCATATACCATCCGGCATTTTAAAGCTTGCAACGAGATAATTGGAGGAGCGATGAATGTATCTCATGCAATTCACTCCAACTGCATTTATTCTCAATGCAATGAGAATGAAACAGTTGTTGATATACCAGTAGAACTACTAGAAGGATATCAAGGTATGCATTACTATATTTATCAATATATTTTTTCAATAAATTTCTTGTTTATTTCTGGTACTTTGACTGCAGTTATTTCTAATAGATTTCTCGGATATAGTGCTGGTGACTCAAGATGGATGTTCAGTTAGGGAATATGATAAAAGAAATGGAGGAGGACTGTATTTTATTCGTTTGCTTGTGCCGCATGATAACTGCAGCACACAAATAAGCGTGAGTATGAAGAATCGAAGCCATTCGGAAGAAATCTTTTCCAGCCCATAATCAAAATACTATAGTCCAAAATAAAGCCCTGTGAGGATAATGCACTATTCTGGCCTTTGTTCAATTTTCTTTCAAATTCATTAATAAGTACTCAAAAAGTAAAATTATTTCTATGAGCAGGTACTGTCAGGAAACACGTATCATACGAACAGACCCTATATTTCTTATATTGGAGATCACTGGACAATCAAATACATCAATACCAAGTGCAGAGCAACTATAGGTGGTTAGTATGTGTTTGTTTAATTGATGCTTTTAAACCAGCGTTTGTTAAAAAAATTGTTTCATTACATTTTCCACTCGCTATTTGCCACCTGACCCAAGCGTATGTTTCGCATTGGATAAGCACAGTGGGATGTTTTCACAACTTGAACCCTAATCATAAGAAAATGTTGTGATGTTGTGTTGGGTGACAAATGTCATGATGAGCTTAAAAATCAGTCACCAGTGCATGGAAGGAAATTTTGCAATCCACATTAATTATTATAGCTAGACTATTTCTATGTTGCAGCATCTACACCTTATTTTCATGCAACAACAACTGCCGAACTATCTACTTCATCAATGCTGAGTGAATCCACGTCATCAGTAACAGGAAATGTAATAACCACTTCAGCAAGTCTCACAGGTAAGATTACATTGTATTTTTCAGGGCATGTAGTGCTTCTTGCAACTCATTCTTACCTTGTATTATTACCGGTATTTGTGTTTGCAAGAACAAGTGACGACGACGACGACGACGACGAGTACACCAATAAACCATTGTATACCCAATCCTTGTAGAAACAATGGATCGTGTGCAAGCAGTTCAAATGGGTACGATTTGATGACTTTTATACTTCTTGATTAATGTGACCAATTGTCCTTAATTTCCACGGAATTTTCGAGAAAAATAATAATAAGTACCTTTCTGTGTTTGGCACCGTGATCAACTCCCTATTTTCCTGGATAAGCTTAATATGATGTATTCAATAGTACTTATCATTTAAATTCAAATAAATATCTATAAACTCAACTATTTTCATGATCTTTCAGTTGTATGATGTTTTAATGTCCTACTCATCAACTCAAGCATTTCTAAGACAACTTATCATAATCATAATTGTATATAAATGGTATATTATGTTCACTGGTAAAGAATAAAATGGTCACTTTATTTGGATTGACAGTAATTTATATTCAACTGAACTGGTTTGATATACAGACACCTCTGCACTTGCCCTTCCGATTATTTCGGGGCAGACTGTGATGCCGTTGCTCCATTAGAGAATGGAATATACTTGATTACTACAGCTAAGGATGTAGATTTCAATGTACTGCTTGATTTCACCACACGCAACAGAAGGTATGAAAGAGTTTTATAATACTTTCATTCATTCATGATGTTCATCAGGCTCAGGATTTGAATGCACATGTAAATCTTATTCACATATGTATATGTACTGGTATATATCATTGTCGCAAAGAAATAATCGCTTTGCAAGTGTTCATGCAAGTTTTTTCTCCATCAACTGTAGATTATGGTATTTTCTGAAGAATGTATTTAATGAACTGTTATTTATGAGATAGTTATAAAAAACTATCTAGTGGATACTTCAAGAATTGATACAGACGGTCGCACTCTTAACTCGGATTTAGTCCTGTTTATTTGATATCCGACTTGACGGGATCCGTTTCAACGAGAGTCTGCTGCAGTTTCAATTTAATTTTGCAGGGCGGTCACTGGTAGGCAAGTTGCCTGGTTTGAAGTTATTGGCTTCAGCAACATGTATGGCTTACGCTCGGTAGAACATTGTCCAGATAGCAATTCATGTCTTGGGTTCTTATCTGTGAATGACAACAGCTCTGTCTACTTGGCATCAGCTAGCCTTGGGTAAGACTATAATTTAAAGTCCACCTATGAATTTTACAATTTACTAAATCAATGCTTTAGTTTTTACAGTAAAAATTGTACCTTACTGAATTTTGCTGTAGTGTAGTAGTATTGTTGCACAACATTTAAAATCTATCATGGCATATTGCAACATATAGCATGCCAAATAAATTACCAGCGTAGCAACGTTGGAAGATCTGATGTAGTCATAGCCATTTTACAATAATATAGTTCATGATAGTATTGAAGTTAAATTAGGCTTGTTGTTGTGTTTAGTCCTTTTATGTGGATTATGGTCAAAGAAGATAATGGTTACCTGCTGAAGAGTGCTTCTAGCAACAACTATATTACATACCACTATGAATATGACTTTCGCATGTCAAAGAACCGAACAGAAGCAGTTATATTTCAGTTCCAAATGACTAACAGTAAGCACCTATGAGCTTTCAGTCTATGGACTAAGAATGAAGTATTCTTGTTAATGTTGTATAATCTGTACTAATTTTTTAGAATCAATTGAAAATTCACTTCACACGACCAGATTTGAGGTAAATGAAAAGACTGAACAAACTCTGCCCATCGATATAATAGCTCTTCCAGCGGGAAATGCTAGTTGCCCGACAAGCAGCGAAGGTGTAACTGTTTGCACCTGGTTTCTACCGTATCACTCCTCACCAAAACCTCTTCCAACATTTCTGCTGCTGAAAACTATACGTGACAATATTACTTCCATTTTGAGAAGTAATTTAAGTAGAAGTGTCATGTCCTTTCAAATCAAGTCGATTTTGATTGGTTCTGTTCATATGGTAACAACAGACAGTACCCATATTAAGATTGTGGTGACGTCATCTTCCAAGAAATTGGTAAGTTTGTTCATTTGAAGTATAAATAATACAGTTAATACAGGGAGTATCCTTTTATAGGCTATATGGAAAAATATTTTTCACTGTCTTTAAAAAGCATCAAAAACTGATGTCAGTAACACAATTCATAGACGATAGAATACTGATGCCTTTGCTTTTTTAAGATTGCAGAAACTGAGACAATTAGCCTACCAGCAGAAGACAGCCGGCATCACATTTGTTTCCAGAACAAACAAGTCCACATTAATGGAGCTGCATTCAATTTTACGAATGTGGATCCTTCATGGGATGATTTGCTCAACTCAGAATTCCTTTTCATTGCCGTAGGGACCGACGAGAGTGTATATTTCAAGTCGCCTGGTTTCATAGGTAACTTCATTCTTTCGAGTCATTTTTTAGCTACCTGCTAGCACCGTAACTGCTGTAAATACTGAAACCTATGACACAGGCCAAATAGATGACTTTAGAGTATGGTGTGGTAGCCAATCCTCTGAATATATACATTCTGTTGCCTCTTACTATGCTGAATGCAATGGAATAAAGTCTTCATTATATTCTCAACAAATGGGTGATGTTATTGCTTCAGCCACTGTTAAAAGCTTTGTGATAACCACACCAGAGTCTGCTTGCCGTGAGTTTGTAAACAATGTATCTAGGTTGTGTAGCAATAGTTATAACCATATCAGCCTCTATTTGTTCCCTTAAGTGTACTGCAAGAAAGGCTGGACTCTTGGTCAAGGTACTTGCTACAGAGTTGTGGAAATAGAGGAGCCTGCACCCAATGCTGTCAACCTACAAAACTTCAGTTACAAATATTGTAGTCCACTTGAACCGCAGCACAGTACTCTAGTATCAGCTTATGTAAAAACAAAGGCCGCTCATATTTCTGTTGCACGGCTAGTGGCATCTGTACTTTGTTGTTCAAACAAATTTGCATGGATTGGAATGGAAAGAGCTAACAACCAATACATATGGAGGTTTTGTTTAATTCAATTCATCATATTTATATTCAACTCATAATATCATGTCTACAGTATTTCAACTATGATTTTTTTATGCAAACCTGTAAGCCAACCTGACTTTACCTGGGTAAACGCTTAATGAAAAATAGGTCCCTTTTTTATATGCTAGGGGCATTCCTATGTATGGATTTCATCCTTTCTATACCGTTTTATTTTCATGCTTCAACAATCTTTATTTAGCCTGCCTCTCATTTATACTGCCTGCAAAAATATTGCCAATCTCTGATGTAGAGAGTCAAATTGTATTATTGTCTTTATAGTTCAGATGGAACAATTTTAAATGAAGCTCGTTGGATACAAGGGGAACCTTCATTGAAAGAAGCAGATGCATGTGTTGGCTATAAGCCAAGCGAAAATATGACAGAATGGAAGTCAACATCCCTACAAGCACCAAACATCGAACCACCTGTTTCTCTTTGTGATTATGGCTGGGCAGAAAAAAAATGCAACTCCCTCCATCCACATATTTGTCAACATGAGGCATATTCTTTCACACCAGCTAAAGACACATTGGTAATCATAAAATTGCTAAAAAGTTTCTTTAATCTTAGCAATAATCTTATCCGTTTTATTCTCACCAAGTAGTATGCTTGTGTACGAACATTTATTAAAATAATTTTAGTAATTTTTATTACAACATAGTGCTTATTTTATAACTAACCAATTCGGGGATGGATTGTGCTTTTACTATGAGCTACTGGTTGTCTTGTATGCAATATAATTAAAAGCTTTTGCTTTTAGTTGCAGATTGTAATAACTGGTGGCAGCTTTCTCTTGCATCTTGGATCTCCAGCAGTTTTTCAATCAATACGTGAAGCTCTTGCTGAGATTGTGAATACTGTTTCGGATTCAATGGCCGGATATGTTCTTTATCAAATTTATGAAAGTGGACAGGAGCCATTTCTGCTAGCGTCATCAGATGTGAAGCCAATCATTTTGTCAGTAAGTAGTACCACCTTGCAGTTGCAGCATTACCCTATTCGAATTCAATC
>QXVX01009302.1:0-25808 GCA_013436065.1 Halocynthia aurantium | reverse complement strand
GCTATGTAGCACAAAAGTAGGATTAAAGTTTGTATGTACTCTTTATTAACCAGGGTCTTGTAGAAGAGCAGGAGACAAACTCACTTATTCATCTTATTTTGGTTCGCTGTGGATATATAATTTTCATTTTATTGTAGTCGCATACATGTCTTCTTTTTCGGGGTAACAGTAATATAAGTTCAGGTCTATGATATTTAAACATATTTATATGATCAGGGTTGCATCTTTTTTATCGGGGCATGCATTTTTTGGGGAATAAAAATAATATCATGGTTGAGGTATTATTTTTTGATTGAAATAGAGTACAATTGTCAGGCTACGTTTGATCAGTAAGTTATTTCCATTTTGTATATATCTTTATAGGATCATTTCTACTTTGAATTTATATTGATTACATTGAAAGTATCTGATCATGTGATAAATGACAAGTGTTAGAGAGGGATATTAAATTTCAGCAAGACAGTTTCTTACGAACAAATTCTTACTGTGACATTTTCTTACTGGTCGATAAATCTTACGACTACCATGTGATGGAATTCTGTATTTAATATACTGTAATAAATAATGTGATATTTTATGACATTTAGCCATTAGAAAAATAATTACGTTACTATATATACATGTATATCAATTATTGCCAAGCTTTAATGTACAGGCCAAACCATAATCAGGTCAGGTTTAGTAAATATATATATATATAGTACAACTCTTTGCTTAAATTCAGGTGTAATGAACAGCACATACACAATATGTTCTCATAAGGGTATAATTTGTCTTTTTAGGGTTGAATATTTGTCAAGTAACATTTGATATACCTATCACACAGTCTTCCTTCGTATCCAGGAGGGCATTCATGACATCGAGGTTGTCCATCAACATCAACAGAGCACGTAGCAGTGACAGTTCTGTCTGATCGAGATGGTAACATAGGACATGGACAAGGCTTGCAATCAGAAACGGAACCGATACGTGGGTCTCCGTAAAATCCTATAATGCATCTCTCGCAGCGATTCCCTTCGGTGTAATGTTGGCATGACTAGAAAAATGAAACATATGCTTGTGAAGAAACAACATTAATACACCACCCGTACCCGCTATGCACTGTTTTGCTATGACGCTCATTGGCAATTTGAGTCACAAAAGGAAAGTTATTACCACTGTTGAACTAAAATCAAATGAATCTCGAATCATGTTTAGTGAGTCTTCATAATAATTCTTTGTGTGCTTTCCATATACATTTATAATTCACTAGCAGATAATCCTTTAACAGACTTATGCCCGTATGGCCGTAATTTAATTTGCAATTTGTCCCACTATATTATATTTATATAGATGATATGCTGATTTGAATTTGCTGTTATTGAATATTTTATTCTTGAGTTATTTCTTAAGACGACTGAATTTGTTTTGAATCACACTTGCATTCCGCGTATGTAATGTCATATTATAACAGAGTGTTATCAAGATTTGAATTCTGTGTGAAATCTCTCTAATGTTTTGTTCAACGCTCTGATATGATAGAGTGTTATCGAGATGTTTGAATCTTCGTCAATTCCCTGCAGATATTATCCTGGAGTGCCGCTAGACCTAGGTTTTCTTTGTTCTGGGTTGTATCCCAAATACGTTAATGTTATGCTGACCCTGTTTAACGGATTTTTGCTTAGCGCTCTATTTTCTGAAAATGTATCCTGAGCATTAACTGGGGCATTGCTGTAATTAACACCAGTGCCTTACATTGCATTCCCCTGTCAGTTCATCGCATGTATCGCTGTGTCCATTACAAGAGCATCTAATGCAATATCCAAGGTACGCTCCACTTCCCGATCTATGATAACCTGGAGCACAATCCTGCGAAAGAATTTTATATGAATTGTTTTAAGACGTGTCAGAGTTTAGATTTCCGAATCCATTGCTGATATTTTACCTCACACGACAGACCGGTATATCCTTCAGGACAACTACACTGCTCAACTTCAAGTGCTTGTCTGCGACCAGTTGATCTTTCGTCTGCTGTTTCGAGTGAGATATCTGATATCCTGTTTCGAGTATTGGACCGTTAAAATTGAATGTGGTATACGTTTTGTAACAAACCATATGCATTTGAAATTCTAATTTAATTTATATCAAATTTAATTGGAATGTTAGTTAGTTTTTGGTGAAATTACCAAGTTTGCTTTGCCATAACATCAATCATAAAGGAAAAGCCTAGGATATTAGTGATATAACTCACATTTCTCATATTCCTACCTCTCCTGTAGTTCTTTTATCTCATAAATAAATTAGAAAACTTGGGCGGGTTCACAGAGGATTAATATTCCAACAACTACATAAACTAATACTGGAATAAAATCCCTTTCTGATGATTTTGACAGTTTACTGATCTTTTATTCAGTGGTGAAGTTATTCTGAGATTAAATGTCCATATATCTTAAGAGGACACTACATTACCATGTTTTAAAAAATTACAAGATACTTACATAGAATCAAGCATTCTGCTAGAGTATGTAGCCCTTACACTAAAACTGTCTATGTCTGCAAGCGCCATCAGCATATTTTCTCGTGTACTCGGACTATCATCAGCAAGGAACCATTCGTTCTGTAATGGAATATTTCATGGATCTGCAATTTGTCCTATGTTCACATTGTAATATAAGAAGGCACCTTGATTTACAAGCCATCTTGATTATTTTTGCGTTAAATAAATCTATTGCAATATTGACAGCCTATAACACAGGATATATGTGTCTGCTTCTATCAAAATATGGGTGGGTATGCAAAGACTAATATATTTGAATGTCTCAAATGTCTGTAATCATTCAATATTTGCCATCGCCTGGAATATTCGGAATGAGATAGAAATGTATTTAGTTGCCGTTGAACATAAGCATGAAGATGCATAACCCGAATGTTAATGATAAAAATAGTTTCTTTAATTTGGTTACTGGCTCGTAGATCCCAATCTTTCTTAGTCTAACATTTCTAAGATACCTCTGTCATCGTGATCTCAAAGTAGTGAGAAGATCTTGCTACTGGATGTGTTCCACTTTTGTGTACTAATGTGATATCGTTTCCTGTAATCCTAACGTCCGCAATGCGACTAATCGGCTGAGCGCCCGTTGCCTCGCTATAATTGATTGTGTATCGAAATCTGCCTCCGTACGACGTTATCTGAAAGTCAAATTCAAATACCACATTACTTCACAGCGACTTTGAGTTTAGTTCTACAAGATAAGAGAAATATGTTGCAACCAACGTTCCCTGTTTCATATACCATATGTAGCCACAACAGTTTACTTAGATACTTACTTACTTACATACTTAAATTACTTAGATTGATAGTTTTTGTACAGGATCATTAAATTACAGGTACCCTTTGCTAGTATATATGAAGTATGCAACAGTAACCTTATTTCCAGTTAATTCCTTTGGCATCTTCCAATAGTATACATCTCTTGGCAGCTCCCCTAGATGTGCAACAACTACAGGGCGATTGCGACTTCCTTCAAATCGTATATCATCTTGAACCGTTCTGCTGGTGGCCACATTAGTTAGGAGAAAATGGGTTGCATCGTCATAGGAAGGCATAACCTAAAATGTGGAGTTTTAGAGAACTGCAGACGGAGGTAAAAACAAAGGTTGTTATAGAAGTCAAAGCAAATCAATCATTACTTCAGATCTACTCAAAGAGGAGCTCCTGCATTGACTTGAAAGACCCATGCAGAAACAACGAAGACAGCCATCAATATTTTGCTCCGAAAAGAAGAAATATCCTGGTTTACAACTATCACATCCCCTGCCTTGGCATCCAGCCTGTAAAAGTAAATGACAGTGGTAGAAATCTTACAATAGCATAGCACCGAACATAAGACTATAAAGTCGGTGGTCTGTCTGCCATATCCAGGACAGAAAACCCCCACAAATTGGTACTGATTGAAAACCCTGTCTCTATACAGAATAGCATTCTGCTCTCTGTATACTTTCCCTCACTAAACTGGGAGATGGAATGGGAAATTTTCAACAGATACAAGGTTTAAAACTCAAATTAGACTTGACATTCGCAGGTTCAATTTAGGTTGCGTGCATGGAACCACTTGACAGATAGATATTTATTCCAAGTATCTTCCATCTCATTTATTTGCTGAGGGCATCTATACCCAGTTTATCTACCTTACAATTACATTCCCCTTCAATTCCCACACCATAGCTTCCTGCTTTGTCACAGACCTTTCCAGGGAGTACACATCCATCCAGAGATCGCACATAACCTTCAGAACACTGAGCACAGTTGGTTCCGGTATATCCTTCGTCACATCTTGCATCCGCCGGTTCAGTTTCTTTGTCAATGATCTTTTCACAATTCCCGATGAAGGGTCCAACGGTGATACGTTCGTAACCAGGAGAGCAGTACTGTAGAAGATACAACGGTTTATGGACGACATCCTCCGAGCAAAGGTGAACATGTTCATCTGCATTCTATTTACCTGACAAGATAACCCTTCATATCCCTCTGGACAGAGGCATTCTTCAACACTTGTGGCCTTAACTCCCCTACCGCTCGACGGACCACTCGCAGTTTCAAGGGAGACATCTCCGATTCTAAATTTGAAGATAGGATTTAGATAGATCTATTTAAAATACATATCAGTCATATCATCTAGACCAGAGATGGGAAAAGTACATTCCTGCAAATTTTTAATCCGCAATATTTTTTGAAAGAATAATATGTTAAAGTAAATGATCAGTAAAATTCATGAGGCGACATAGTTTTAATTTTAAGTATATCTGTTACTTTCTTTGTGTACCAGATAGCACAGTAGCATGAAAAAAATGGGATTTATGGGAAAAATATTTTCAATTGGTGAGTATTTTTTTTTTGTCGAATGTGATTAGCCAGGGACCTTACAGATGTTTAGGTGTCCCTAAATTACAGGCTGTTCACTGATTCTAACTCCACTTAGAATCAGTAAAAGAAGTAATACCCTGTGCTCAGCATGCTGTTGTCATATACTGTTCTCAAAAGTATTTTGTCCAAGTTGTTGAGCGTATTCAACATTTCTTCCCTTGTAGCAGGCTCCCCTTCAGGTGTTGTCCAATCATCCTAAAAAGACATAAAATTAAATACACCGCACTGTTTGATCAAAACTTTTTGAATTCTCAGCGATTGAAATGTTGCACCACATACTTCAGTTATCCGGACACTCTTTTGATGATGAGTCTCTGGTTCCGGGTGTTGGCCTTTGTCATGATAGACCAAAGTTTTACCGTTTGCACCCTCTAGAATTACATCGCTTTGATTGGTCGGTCTGCGTCCCAAACCATAGCTTGTGTTATAACTGAAGGAAAACTTCAATGTTCCTCCATAACTGTTAATCTGATGAAATGAAAAATAAAATTTTGAAGCTTAAATTATTTATCTCATATGACAGAGAAAAAAAAGTATGATGTTTCACTCAACCTTTGCACCCAGAAACTGAGCAGGCAGACTCCAGTAGTGCGCAGCAGCCAGAAATCTCTTGGACAAATCGATGAGCTGTAACTCACGTGCCGCCGGATTCACGACTATTTGATTTTTGTTGATAGGCTCAGATACTGGAGTAGGGTCACCACCTTCGACCTCTGCTGGTTTCAACCCGACGATGTCAAGATCTCTCGGCGAATTGAATTCAATTCCAATCTGAAAATGGATTCAAAAAATTGTTTTAAACATGGAAACTTTTTTAAAAACGAAATCCCATTACCTCTTCATATTCTCTTTGGGATGGTTCACATTGATCCGTCACGCCAAAACAGTAGCATGGCCGACAAAGATCCGGAGATCCATCTCTGGGACCAAACTGTCCTCGTTGACAAGTAGACTCAGACTCTATTTCACCTAAAGTATATCATTGAGGGGACAAAAATGAGAAATTTAAGTACACACATTGTAACTAGACTAGAATTAACAGGATTAACAGGATACCAGCTATTCCTACGAAAATTTATGGCAAACACTGCTAAGAACTCAAACCATACTTTCCGTTATTCATAAAATAATTACAGTTAAATTATCATTGAATTGGGCAGTAGAGTTAAAATACATACAAGGTTCAAACAATATTTATATCAAGAAATACCAGTACTAATTACTACTTAATTATATTCCTGGTTTAAAATGCAGGAATAACGAATATACCAGGCGGTAACGAGTTTCTTATCATTGGTATTTTTCACTTACCTTCAACAATCACTACTGCATCCGGAATTGCGAAAATGCTTCCCTCCGAGTTAATTGCTTCACATGTGTAGGCACCTTGGTCAGATATTTTTACGTCTCTACAAGCATGAGCAAGTATAACATATGTGAGATTATGAACAGAAATTCATCCATGACAGGTCAGAGATGTACTTACTTTATGGTAAGCACCCCTCTTCCCCCAGAAGAAGTCATCGTCACTCGTGGAGGTCTTCCCACATTACCCCAGTTCAACCTCCATGAAATAAGAGGTGTTGGTGTTCCAGACGCTTCACAATCGAGCGTCACTGTTTCTCCTTGACGGACTCGTATCAACTTTGTAGGTGGTCGGGTCACGACAGGTGGAGCTGATTGGAATGTTAAGATAATTAAATTATTATTGAAAGTGGTAATTGCAAATGAAAGCAATGCTTCGATTTGTTAATGAATTCTAAGTTCAGGAGACTGCAAACTGATCTGGATCAAAATCAACCTCATGAATAAAGAAGAAATATTTTTATATTATGTGAGAGATAATGATAAAATGAATTGAAAAGACAAAAAAAGCTATTTTAATTAAGGACTGTAGTGGCTCAAATATTGGAAAAGGAATTCTACTGATAATATGGTTAAAGGGTAAAAATCAGCATGTTATGTCTTTCAGCCTTACTGTGGTGGATCAATACCCAGAAAGGGTTGGAGACCCTCGTTAAGATTATTCAAACAAATTTATCAAAATATCTAAAAA
This sequence comes from Halocynthia aurantium, assembly GCA_013436065.1. Lineage (NCBI taxonomy): Eukaryota > Metazoa > Chordata > Ascidiacea > Stolidobranchia > Pyuridae > Halocynthia > Halocynthia aurantium. The sequence continues at coordinate 18,849 of QXVX01009302.1, read as the reverse complement.
AACACTTACAGCAACCCCGTTCATCTGAACCATCCACACAGTCATTTTCTCCGTCGCATTGATAACTTGCAGGCAAACAGCTGGACTCGGATGCGCATTCAAATTCAATTCCGCGACATAACGAACCGGGAGCAGCAGTTGCTGTACAAAATGTTACAATAAGTTATTTTCTTGATAGCATGCCACAACAGAGGGGGTACAGGTAGGCTTGGGGCTTTGATTTAGAGGAGGCCTGGTTTTCCTTGTAGAGGCAAAGGAACACACTAGGGCAAAGAATATTGATATAGCAAAGATACTTTAGCCTGAATTATTACTATTTTAAAGAATGTTCATGAAAGATTATTTACATTAATTGTTCAAATTATCACTACAGGTACATGTATATGGCCATGTGTATTGGGCACTGTTTCCAAAAATACCTGTTCCTGTATGAGCAGTTCAAAATTTGCCATTCCCTGTTTGGCATTAGCCAGTTTTTCATGAGATTCATGAAGTTTCATGAGGTTTCATGAGGTTCATGAGGTTTTCATTTCTACTTACGACAGTTGAGTTCATCATATCCATCTCCACAGTCGTCGTCGCCATCGCACCTCCAAAGCTTTTGGGCACATACTCCGGTACCGACACAAAGAAACTCAGTGGGATCACATCTGGAAGATCCAACTCCTAAAAGGTAATAAATAGGTTAAAGAAGGGATGTTTTCAAGGGTGTTAAATAAACTAGCAAATATACATATTTATGCAATTAATTGAAAAACTTATTATAGCAAGTCACAACATGTATTAGCTTTGGTAATGTTGTCAAGAATTTTAATCGTTCACTCATGAGTGAGCAATAGTGATAAATGTCAGCAAATTAACATTATTGCAATCTCCTTGAAATGCACTCTTCCCAGCCATTGAATTCCTGGAGTGCTCCATTTATAGTAGGAATATAAAACTGAAGTACCAGTATGTTTAAACAAGAATTTTGTGTCAATAATATTAGGAGATGAGTGTAATTGCTTATGTTAGTGAGTAAACGTTCAATATTGCATTCCTTAAGGTTACGGGATAGGGTTAGATAGAATATCAAAACAGATTTTTCAGCTAGACTGAACCTCATTTTTGCAAAAGAACACACCGGGCATAAAACTTCGATCCATGGTGTGATCATGTTATAATATTTCAAGTATATACACTGGATTAGGTAATTTACAAAGTTTTGTTTCATATCCTTCCCTGTTCACAACATATCAAATGCTCTTACCATTGCTACAACTTGCAGGTTCATCTGAACCATCTGAGCAATCTCGGTTACCATCACAAATCAAACGTCTGTCTATGCACTCTCCATTTTGACATGTAGCTTGATCTTCCCGGCAAACAAATGGCCTCCTCGATGGCACAACATCAACTTCGGAGCTTGATGGGGTTGAACTGTACATTAACATACAATCTTTACACTAATCTTCCTTTATATCACATATATTTTGAAAAATTAATAACTCTTGAAGTGAACCTTCATCATCTCAAAAAACTATCTCAACCTGAATCCTATTGTTTTTTTTAAAAACACATTTACTGCCTGAGGTCCCCAACCCATATCAACAGAAAACCTTTACCGCAAGCTCTATATCAAATGGTATTACATATATTCATATAAATAATGGGTATAGTCTATATGTCCATGTCTCTATGTGACCATACGTTTTTTATTAAAGCACCAACTTTTAGTAAAAAAAGTTTGATAAGTTGGAAACTGAGCTTGGTAATTTAACTAGTCTGTTTATAAATCCACCAGAAGTAAGATTTAATTATAAATTAGCTATTATTCTCTAGCACATCTAAGTTTTATCGTTAGTTATAATTTTTCTACTGACCTTGGTCTCGGTGTGGAAGGAGGTGTCGGTTCTGTTGTCTGTTAGTCAAAAAAAAAGCAAAATATTTATCATGAACGAAGTTCAAATCTTAATACAATCATTGTTATACAGATTGTCCATGGTTTCCACCGTGTTGTTTTTTCAAATGGACTTGAAGGAATATTTAATATAGTGTAGTTGATGTGAAATCACCAGGTGAGGCTGCACAAAATTTAATTTTACGCAGCATTCTCAACACCTGAGTATTAGAAGTCTAGAATTGAACTTTTTAAGATTTTTTCAAGATTAAAACTACTGAAATGTATTTTCATTATACACCATTATAATTCGAAGATAGACAATGAACCACTAAATGTCGATCCAATTGAATTATTAAATTTATTTTGATGGCATGGTGACTAGTGCAAAAGAGAAATGACATAAATTGAAATGTTACAGACTAGGGAATACCTGTGAAGTGAATTTGCATAATAATAATATACATACCGTTGTTATGGAGGATGTGGATACCTTCTGCCCAGATGCCACTAACAAAAAATAATGAGAACATAAGTTAAGAACATTAGTTATTGATATTTTAAAAGCCTTTGGTAATATCAACTGTTTGGATAAATAATTTATCTGAAATGTGATAGTTCATATGAGTATATTAGTAAGATCCAGTTGGAGGCATTCAGCATATATAACACACAGAAAGAAGACCTTCAAAAAGATGAAGCTTAATGTAGAATTAATGAAATACAGTAAATGCCGAATGTATTGATACTTTATATTGTTCAATTTTAAGTTGTATTCGTAACACGAATGCTACCAATTATTATCAACAGCTTTGATTGCTAGGATTGGGACTTCAATTAGGAATGAAGGGAACAAATCAGGCATAAGATTAATGCTATGCAAAATCCATGCTCGAAATAATGCAGTCCTGTACAGTGGAAACAAAACCCTATAATAAACTCACAACATTCTTTCCTGGTTGTGTCTGTTCCAACTTGACGCATAGAGAACCCATCCTCAGTTACAGCAAGGTCGCCTATTTCACCGGTTGTCAATAAAGATAACAATGCTGCTTCTATTGCCTGCTCAGAATATGATGAACATGAACCAACATCAATGAGCACCTCGACTCTGTCCCTTGTCGTCTGGCTGCAAGACATTAAAATAAGAAATATTAAAAATTATGTTGCGATATTGAGCTTTAACCTCTGTAATAAAGGACTCTGTGGTCCGACAACTTCGGTGGTCCTTCACCATTAATTCATGGATCAGGTTCTAAGGCATCAATATATATTTACTCTGTGGTGGAATGTTTTAGTGATACAATCCAGTTAATTTCATATATTCAGCTGTATTTAACCCTTGAGGATTTCATCCAAGATGTGCAACCTTTATATTATGCGAAACAATGAATGCAAACATGTTTGGATTCATCAATAGTTGCATTATAACCTGTTATTAACTCCCTATCTCTTGTTTTGAAAACACAGCAATAATATGTATGAGGGGTGAGCTGGCAAGAGTAGAGGGTTCCCTTGTGGGTCAATTTCTCTTGGTCTAACAATAGCCAGGCCCCACAGTGTTACCAGATTCAATAGATTCAATCTGTACAAGTATTACTTACCTGAACATGAGAGGTGTGGCTTCGAGGTATCCTCCAAAGTACCCATACAAATATTCTTCAACCTAAAAGGAACAATATCTATGTAATCAAGTGTGATATATTCAGAAAAGATGAATTTTTTCAATAATTTATGAAGAGAGTAAAATTACATGATATACAATAGCCTCAACTTTGAGGTTCACATTTCTATCGTCATATGAGCAAATATAAGCAGAAAACGGGATACATAAACTAACAGTTGATTGCCAAGAAATCAAAACACAGCCAATTTAGTTTTCAATACAACATTACATCATCACCAAGGCTGCAGGAACCCTTCGGGCAAGCATATCAGTAGAGGTTCCAGTTATACTGCACTAGGTTCAATAAAGCAGGAACACAAGAACAGCAAATCAATGTCAATTGTTTTATTGCCTAATGGATGATTTTTTATACCATTCAAATTACAAGTATGGATTTCAGGTGAACTAGACATTCTATACCGCAGTCTGTAGGTACACAACGAAAAGAGAGACACAGTGTTCCCTGGCAGAGTGTTTTGCTGTCTGCCACATATTCTAAACAGGCACACAACGGGGTTAATGGTAACACTAACTAGGTAATGGACATGTAAACAAATAGAGGAGGAGGAAATGGTTTGTGTTCAACTTTATTTACCTTTATATTAGTTTAGGGATTTCACTAGAGATGGGGAAGGATGGGGTATATATCAGTATTAGCTATGAGAGAATGGAGAAAAAAATTAACATGTGTCTGTATATTTTTGTATGTCTGTGTGATCACTGATATTGCGAACAACGTTTGACCTAGAGATTTTGTCTCGTATATTAAATTGAAGGAACACTTAAGAATCCAGGTAATAGAATAGATTTTCCCCAGTAACGCTGCAACAACAACCTCGAAATACAATGGCGCCATAATCGTGATTTTTATTTAAATTACGTACATCCTTGGGGTTGAAACATCCTGTAATTAAAAACTGAAAAAGGTTGTCATACTCTTTCTCTGGCAATGCATTTTAAACAGTACAGTAGTAATTGAGCAACTTTTTACTACTTACCGCCACCATGATCTTGTCAGAGTAATCTTGAAACGATTGGGTCTTGTAATCCTGAAGGTCACTAGTGTAGTCGATGGAATTAACAAACTGTACGGAGCATCTGTACCACACTAAAAAAGAAATTCACGTTATTATAGGGTATTATTGTAGCTTAAATTTATTATCAATTAGGTCCAGGTAAATGGAGTTTAATTAGGCTGTACCGAATCCGGATGAAAGATAAAATATAAAATTATCATAACCAATAATCATCGCTTGACGTCAGTATAATAATCTCGTAACAGAAGTGAAATAAACGAGAAGTGAGAAATTATTCCAGTATGATTAATAAGCTAATTTTAAACAGAACTTTGCCACCTGCTCAGGAAAAATGACTTTTGTTAGGAAGATAGAACGGACTCTTCGCCATTGTGTCAGTTAAATTGACAAGGCAGGGAGGGGTGTTTTGAAATGCGATTCGATTACGAACGTGTGGTCGTCAAGGAGGAAGATTTCAAACGATAGTAATACAAAATAATCCCTTGAAAAACAACCAGTGTCGGTGGTCTTTCGTTGACACAACTCTTGGCCGAAGTCGGGAGAATTTTGATAAGCGGATACGCAGACTTATGAAACCATACCTATAAAACCAAGGCAATTATTTACGCCTGAGCTGTTTTTTTAAAGCAAGACGATGATGTTTCATAGTCCTGACACGAAAATTAGTAGGAGGGGGAACAACTGCTAATTCGCGGATTTGCATTTGCGTGCAAATGCTTAGTGGCTTATATGGCGCTACTACGAAAAGAGAGTAAATAAGTATAGGAATAGTCACATTTCCAGACTACGCAGGAGAAATTTACATTCAAGTGAATAATTGTTTAGAATTACGTAATCGTCTAATTAGCTCTTTGAACTGCTTTTCTCTCATGTTTCGACCTTATCGTTGAGGCGGATTTGAAGCGATCAACAACAAACTTTATTAGAAGTGGACACATACTGGATACAGACAAAGTGGAAAATTGAACTTTGACTCGGTCACGAAAAAACATTACTCCAAGTTCTTAATGCAGAATTTGACTGCCGTTACTGTGTAATAAACATCGTCAGTGAGATGTAGAACCGAGATAGTCTCATAAACAATAATATAATCCAGTCTCCAACCTGACTGTGGTCACAGCCAGTCGAACTGTCATCATGATATCCTCGAAGAAAGACAGAATAAGAGTACTGGAAATAGTCGTTATGCATACCACAATTTGTTCGTTCGTTCGTCAGGATTCTATTTAAAAAGGTCAAATGACGTAATAGGTCATAGTCGAAATAAAACCGCCTACATCGTTCACGATAAACAGGATGAGGGTTGTGTAAACCGTTTAACGAAGAGACCAAATAAGTCGGTTTGGGTCAAAAAGTCGATATGTAATGAAAACCGAGACTTCCTCTACCAGCTGGTGTTTGCTGTCGTGTCTTATTCCGCGTGATATCATCATGCAAATAGTGTTTAGTTACTTCAAGGCAATAATGGAAGACAACTTCCGTATTTCGCCATATATAACCGGCATTTTTCCACAAAAAGAGAAGGGTGGGAGGAGATACGATATATGGTTATATTAGAAAGCTAAGCACCATATATTTTTTAACTACTTCATATCATTTATATTCTCGAGGGTAAACGTTGTACCAGACATTTTCCGGTACCATCATGACAAGTAGACAAACTCTGTTCCATTTGATTGATGTGAGAACAAGCAGCTATATATGCACAGCATACGGCTCATTAATAAACTTCAACACAACACGTTCATTGATTCAAGCGATATCTCACAGGTGTCCGAGGCGAATCAAAGAGCAACGCCAATTTTTTTCACTTCAGTAACAATTTTATCTTCTGAATACGACACAATATATTAAGTATTGTTACCTTTATCTCACATTAACAAAGTTTCCCAAGTTGAACCCATATTGGGTCAATTCTGGAAACCATATTGCTGTACTCCAAAATCAAATAGTTTTTTCGCAACTAAACCGTCTGAAATCAAGATTATCTTGGAACATTATTGATATGCTATATCGACAAATGAATGCAAAGATTGAATGGATATTTTACAAGACTTCCCATGGCAATGGAGTCATTTGTAGTGCGATACCGAAATGAACATACAGCAATTTTAATTATAATAGAATATTCTTAACCCTACCAGACCTACCCTATGGGAAAGATCCCGAATTTAAAACCATTTCCGGATTATGCTTTTCTGAGTTTTATGGTATGTCTGTGGTTGTATAGTAACTGGTTCTATTTTGCAATGCCGTATGCCGCTGTGCAATTATCATACACCATTCCATCGCAAAGTACTGTTGACAGATCAAAGACGCATAGAAATGTACTGTACTCTTAGTTCGCCGACCCCTATACTTTAACCTTATCGTGGCACCGAAATGGCGGGAATCAACCCAGATGACTAAAATTGTAATTTCGTACTTCTAACAGTAGGGTCAAGAAGTTATGCCAGCTTGCATAACAAATCACATTCGGCTTAATGGTGGCAAATCTAGCCGTACTAGTGGAATAGTTTGTGAAATACTACATTCCAGTACGGTACAGCTATTTTTACCTGCGACTATAAAATACGTGCGACAATATGAAACAGTCGCCTCGGGTTCAGAAATAATTTTGACCTTTGGCCTTTAGACCTCTATAAAGAACTACTAAGTAATATTCAAATGACGTTATCACGATGATGAAAAATGCCGCATCTTCAAATGGAAATTAAAGAAGGACATTAAATATGAACCTTTGTGGCCATAGATCGGGTCTGTACAGCCTAATTTACTGTCGCTGCCGCCATCAGCTGTACACAAAATTGCTCATTGTCCTTCAAACCAGCCTTCAATAGACCAACAGAAGTTACATGACTGAAATCATGTCACTGCAGAAAATCTGTGATTAAATCGTCTACAGTAACTTGAAAGGATGTGTTGGAATGCCGGCGTTATGGGAATTGATTGTATGTCACGGAGAAAAATAATCCCTTCCAAAGTAGCTTACATAGTAGGGCAACATACCGTCACATCTAACTGATTTTGCAATAATAAATTCTGTAACCAATTTGTTTGAATACTATAAATATCATGCGAAATCAAGGTCAATACCTGAACAATAATAGATTGCAGCTGTATAAATTTGAACAGTCCAGGGGCTGTGTGTCTAAGAACAGTGGGTTCTCTTTCGATTATGCACTAAATTTTAGTTAACGTTGATGACTAATGGAGTGGAATCCCAGGTTTCTCTGAAGATCCACTTACAAGCTTTTGTTTGCTTGGTAATAGTAATCCATACATCAATTAATCAAGCCAGTTTCATTGTGATTTACGAGAAAATAACTGCAAATTTACCAACTCAATGAGCAAAGACAAACATCACGCTACAGAAATTAGTCAAATCATAAATGATACAATGGAAACGATGCCATAAATTACATGAAAACTGGGGCAGCAACTGTTTTCTTTATAGCAAACGCCTGACTATGGATACGATAGTATTTTACTCAGCTGTAACAAATTTCCCGAGGGAGCTATTTGGAACACGCTGTTGATTGAGTGACATTTATATGCTGTCTATATATATATATGTTACGTTTGTATCGAGCTCAACAACATGTGATCACTGTCGTCAACGGGAAAATAAACCATATTGTTGTTAGCATATACTATAAATGTGAAGTTATTATACACCGCCATTCAAATATATTAGGTTACCCAATATTTAGTCAAGCAATGTAACGAGCAATTCGTATTGACATTAGACCGGCTCTAAACTTTATACATTATTGTTCAAGTGTACAACTGTCGCGTTCTCGAAAATCTAGATATTGAAGTATTGCACTGCTGTAGCTATTGGTTGTATGATGATTTATTTCCCTAAAACGTAGAACCGTGCAGTAGCTACACTATCTTGCGCGAATTTACTTACATTAGGATAGTATCGAATGAGTTCACATCTCTTGTTAATATAAAAACGATTGCAACTAATTAAATTTCGTTAAATGTTGTCTGTTGTGATATTACGCTATGTAGATGCCTAAAGAATTGTGAATCTGAAATATTACCACTACTTTTTTCCGCATAAATTAAATCTAATTAAGTGAGGTTTCACACAAATTACGACTTTCGTTTACGCGTACACACGGTAATATTCTAAGTTTAGTCGCTTACTCATCATTACAATTAATCATCGTTACCTCACAGAATTGAGATACCAAGAACTTCGTACGACATCGCAAAAGAACTGTCAAAAACAACGCCAAGCGGTTTTGTTGCAGCCCGGAAAAATCTGATGGAAAACTAATGAATATCCTGAAAAAATCATGCGTTCATACTTTTGAAAATATCGGTAATAGTCGTTGCTGGGCAAACGTACCGGACTGTCTTAGGGAAGCAACTCGTACAATGTCCCAGTTTTTAATACAGTATATTGTCCGAGCCGCGGGCTTGTACAAAGCTTGTAAGTCATTGAGCTAATTATATGTATAACGGTCATCATTGTGTAAAAACCATCTAGCAATGGGAGTATTTCTTATATTCTACTATTGATATATATTGCCTTAAACACGTTAAAGGTACAGTTCGGTCATTAATCTTATAATTTTCCATTCCAATATTTTTTTTATACTATAAAACTTCCCACAACGCTTATAGTCGCTAATGATGACCCTAGAAAGAGGGCATCCGGGAGGAATTTTACAAGACGGTGCAAGACTGCTTTCAGCCTCATAACAGATCCTCCCAAAATTGACGTTTCACAGTCCAAATGGACCTTCTCAGTAGAAATAGCCACCCCTGAAGATAACTGACNCCCGGCCGATGTACCCCCCCCCCCTTAATCACAGGCTAAAAAACTCTAAAATTGCACTTACCCCACTCTATGACAACCGGCTGAGACGAAGTCGTATCTGGCACTTCTGTTCTAGCATCTGGCGGCAGAGGTTCGTAATCTAAAAGCATTATTGGCATATTAAGGAAACATCAAGGTGATTGTTGGGAAACATTAGTAAGAAACATGCATTTGAAATCATAACACGACGAGTGGATAAAAGAAATTGTTAATTCGTCACCGACTAGACAAATATGACTCATGCCTTTGCTGTGAGAATAGTCTGAAGTAAAGCAAAAACTGTTACTAGTGCTGTTATGGTGAATTTATGTTAGTTCCTTACATGAAAGCGTAAGAGGTCAATGGGTTAAGTAAAATCTAAGCTAGCTGATTATAAGTAACAATCAAGAGACTACAATGTAATTCTTATCGGGCACTCCGAATCCCGAATTTGCTGCTCAAATACAGAGGAAGCTCTGATACAAAAAGTAACATGTTAAAATATTTTGATAGGCGTTATTATGAGGCAATGCAAGTGTAGCCATGCTTCTACCTTCTCCAAAGCCGCTGTTCTCAAACGTCTCACCGGTTTTAACCACTTCTTCGTCTCCACTGCCGTCAAAAAAATCCAAATCTTCATCGTCGCTTGGAAAGGCCTGTCTACGAATTCTCTTTCGGGCTGTCCAATCGTGTACATTGGTCCGGATGGAGGAGCTCCTCTTTGCCCGGTAATTCAAGATGGAATTGCGAATTTCGTCTCGATCCTGTGCATTTAAAAAATGGTTGTTATGATTGTGTTGATGATAANGCAGTCAAAGACTGTATAATTAAATGATCATTTTATTTTCTGTCTATTACCTAGTTCTTGTAGTACTGTACACATTATTCACGGAACGGGACGAATTTACTACAGCATAGCAAAATTTCATTCCGCTGAACTTATTTCATATACAAGAGTTTTCTCGTAATAGCTCTAGATTCTAGAGTCTAGAATGATGATAAAACTTGGCACGACTGGCAAGATGCAACCCAGAATATTGCAAAAAGAGATCAGGAATGTCCGGAGGAGATGAAATCATACTTAAGACTGCTAGTACACAATAAAAAAAACGTTTACAGGGGGGGCTGAATAATATTTTCCCATGCAAATACATGTTTCTTACATAGGACACATAATAAATGTACTTCAATAAAAAGGTCCGTAAATGGGGGGTTATCATACATACGAAACCGACTCGCCCAGAGCCCCAGTCGCTGTTATAGAGCAGTGGAATACATCTCCGAGAAATAACGGATGCCAATAAATAAGACTAGGTCGATCTTTCAAGAGGGTACAGTAAATTAACACAGACTTAGTTAATAAACCAATTTCTACAGCTGGGAGAAAATACTTCAAAAACATAGGACGCGAAATAATAAAAATGGAGATAAGCGCTGAACGAATTTTGGCTGCTTCAGAAGGTAATCTATATTCATTACTGTCATCTTTAACAAAGTGTGGTTACGGTGTAAAAACAACGAACAAAACCATTACAAAAGCGTCCTTTATCCGACCAAGAAACATGAAACGTACGTAACAGGGAAAAAAGCTTTGAAGGTGACCGACGATGGAGCATTCCGTTTCAACGATACGAGACGATAACAGTATCAGAGTAAGGCTAAGTCATACCAATGCTGAATAGGGCTCACAAACTCATTGGACAGCACAAACATCGACAATGTCGAAGTTTGCGAGAAGACCGAATGCCGGATAAGAATAAAACTATTGAGAGGCCTGAAATTGGACGGAGGAAATAATGCAACACGAAATTGATTAACACCAGGAATGCAATGAGTATTACAATTGCAATTGTATTGCCGATAACACAGGACTGGTAACGATTACTCGACTGATAACTGAATATAAATATATTACTCACTATGCAAGCTACCACGTATATTTGCCATATTATGATATTCGAAGTCTGCTTTCTCAGGCAGATGTAGCGGCCCGTTATATACAAAGTCTATTGGTTTATATTGGATTATCAGATATAACTCCAGTCGAGTTATTCTACCGTAGAATTTAACTCTACGGTCTCGGATATTTGACTGAAACGTCATGAATTTAGACTCTATCGTAAGCCTATTGATTTTAATTCCGGGTTGTAGTTAAATAACGGTCAACAGAAACAGGTGTCTTGTGGTTAAGTGCGAAAAAACGCTGGGAAGCTATATTATGTCTGGAGAGATTGATAATAAGTGTACTCCTATTCATTCCCACGATTCAACTGCACTTATCTTAGGTGGAATGCTAAAATGAAACGTTTTACACTCTTGAAAACTAACAGGCAAATAGGTATATGGTGTCCGAAAAAATTCCATAATTTAGAATTCGAATTTTATAGTTTGAAATCATAAACAATATAAAATGTGAAATTGAAATTTGAAAAAAAAAATCTTATATGTAATTGTTACATTCTTATTCCCGTCACATTCTAAATGGTTTACTGTACTGAAATTACAATACCATTTTTGTATTCTAAAATTAACAGGCGACTCTACCAAGTACATGGAATATATTCATAAAATAACTGCATTGCGGCGCCTGGCAGGCAAAATCCTGAAGGTTGAACCTAAAACCCTTGCATATGGCAAAATACCAATCTACTACATGCAATCCATCAAATAATGTTTCGTCAAAAGTACTTGAGACAGGTTGTCCATGTAGCACTTGAGTGTATGCGCCAAAATTAAACTCTATACCTCCTCACCTTACGATACGAGATTGCGGAACAAAATACCAGATGTGGTACCGTTTGCATCTGTTATTCTGTGATAGCAACTATTATTAAACCAAGGAACTACTACAGGTTGATATAGGATATCATTGCCAACGTTACACCGGGTACTCTTGTTGCAAATATTTATAAATAGAATTTGTGGTAAACTGTTTCAGGAATATTTAAATCTGAATTCCCATACCTTGATTTTATTCCCCAATTCCTGCTCTATCTCGCGCGCAGAACGGGCTATGTTTAAAGGCAAAAGTTTTCATTCTGTTTTTAGGAGTATGGTGTTTATAATTCTAGTGTACACTGAAAAAAGTGTCAAGTGCTTACTGTTCATCCGCAATGCCATAACCCATAAATTTGTGGAATCCGCAAATATGCAATATTTTTCTGTATGATTAACCTTCTCACGAATACCTCAGCCCACCTATGAAGATTATTTAGTGCTAATATAGTATGCAGTCGGTCTTCAGATTTTTAGTGGCTCTAGTTCTGGTTATAATTTCTCTTCGGAATAATTGTTATTCCTTTTAAAACTTAATTCCAACCCTAACCCGAACAATAAATCTGAGGTAGAAACACATACTGCAGTAGCACTGATTATATTTTGTGCGTTGAGATATAATGGATTACTAGACCATGGAACCACATTACCAAAATCTCACCCATTCATATTTCAAAGAAGTCTAGGTCACAGACGAGTACCGTACCGCATTTTATAACCTCTGCAGACTCTGTGGTTACCTTGAACATCACTTAATAACTTTAGGTACTAAAAAAAGGTAAATATTGTCCAATGATTTCATAAGTTTTATGATTTTTGTAACTTTATCAAAGTAGGCTTCTATATGTGTTACAGCAGTAGCGGAAACCAAGTTTACGACACGTGATGGATGCTTTCCCGCCACGTTAACTAAGGTTCGAGACATACGTAAGGCGCTAGAGATGAATTAGACCTACATCAGACATAGGTAAGAAGTTCATCCACACGTTCGTGGTAAATTCAAAATAAAACTTCAATAGTAAGCACATGTAAAGATATATTTGGATATGTGGAATTAGTTATAAGCCTCATCAATCGAAGGCTTATCTTTGATATTGATCCAATTGCTACAAAACGTAATACAAAAACCCATAGCCAGTTCTCAGGAAATGGCAGTGGACAACATTAAGAAAAAAATTACTGCAATCAATTTCACTTCTATTAAAGTAATACATACCTAGGTATCCCGATTTATCTCAAGTACGTGTCAAGCTAAAACGTCTGGCAATGTAATTGCTGTCACTCATATAGAAGACACAACAGTAAGCTTCATAAAAGAAGGCTTATACAACCACCGGCCCTTTAATGTGAGCTTTAAATTATACATTATGGAGGGAAACGGATAATACGATTATTAATTACATTACCACAGGTGAGGTTGTCAGGTTTAATCATACGTGTATTACTACGAAAAAGAAACTACAATCAAGGATGTTATCAAGTCCTGAATAATTTTACTTTTCAATTTCCATAATAAATAGTCAAATTTTCTATATGAATATTGGTTCTGAACAATAAACTATGGAAACTCGAGAAAAATTCGTAGCCCGCACGGACCAGTGTCGACAGATGACGCAGACTAACTAATGGTTTTCTGACATCCTGGGTAATCGGCTTTCATGTGGTCGCCATCGAAAAAGACACGCATGTTCAACAAAAGGATTATTTGATGATTCAAAGGCAAAAGGTGATGCCATACTTCAAACGGAAGACACGGATAAGCGCACACAAATAAATGATAGCTTACACTCCCGGTTAAGAAACAAGCGTACAGTGGTCAACTTTGAACCAAAACAATTTCCTATGAAGTCAAATTTAGACTTTGTAACGAATGAACGCTGCAGTTTGAATAAATATCCTCTGAACTTAAAAATACATGTTGTTACTAATCTCTACATCAAGAAAATGGGATGACCTACACATCAAGTCTAACATTTGGCAAATACTGTACCTAAATAATCTAGACTTCGAATTCTGAAATATGTAGTGATTTTTAAATATGTCTCGGATTCACGAGTATCGTATCTGCTTCACAACGAAATTATCAGTCGATATTTCAAATGTTTCAGGCGAATAGGAAATCCTGTATACTGTATTGTACTTTTATGGGAGTGCTTACACTTAATACGCGAACCTAGATCCTCGATTTCATGTACTAAAGTCAACCATGTGGAACGGCATTTTCTTATGAAGATACGGCTAAGTTTCAACCAAAGAGAAACAAGCTTTCAATTATTGTGCGTGAAAATATGTCAAGAATGCTTCGAAGTGCTTGCTGTCTGCATTTTCATTGTTCTTTGCAGAATGTGCAAAAATGGAAAATCAAAATAAAGACAGAGGTTTGCAAATAAAGTAGACACCGGTTGTTCACAGAATTATTTCACATAATGCCGCTGAAAAAACAAGAGGATAGGCGACGGAAACTACCAACGTGACCGTCATTTTCGCAATTATACCGCCCTGCAGAACTTAATTTTGAAAGAGGGTAGTAGGTATGTCTTTCAGGGTTGTACGAACTTCACACGTCACAACTAACACCATGTTTGTATTCTAACAAAGCCTGCGGCTAAAGAGCTTTTAAGATCAGTTATTTATAAAGTATGATAAATGTAGAATTTGATACAGAGACACCCGATAATGGCAAGTTCTTTTCAACGTAATTCAACACCAAGACTGACGTTGTAATTCTACCCACTATATCATAACTTTACACAATATATTCAAAGGAATTATTCTATATTAATATTCGATACCGAACTCTCAACTAAGTTAAATCAATAAACTCCTACATCACATAACAGGCAATTTACTTCTCGAGATGTCCATGTTACATAATTGCTAGCGTATGTTTAAAACACTGAGCCGATAATAAGCAGAGCACAAAGTACAAAGTAAACCAGCTATGTCACGTAAATCTACAACAGAAGATCCAATGCGATATTGCTGTTACTCAATGTAAACAAACGTCATGGGATATAACAAACTTCATGGGATATAACGAATTCCATTGGGTCACACATCACAAATTGTGACAACTATGAAATATCCATAAATTATCAGTTTCCCGTGAACAAACCATTTCTAATGAACGCCCATGGACATCGTTTTTTTTTGACCACCAAGCATCATAAAAATT
Organism: Halocynthia aurantium; assembly: GCA_013436065.1. Classification (NCBI taxonomy): domain Eukaryota; kingdom Metazoa; phylum Chordata; class Ascidiacea; order Stolidobranchia; family Pyuridae; genus Halocynthia; species Halocynthia aurantium. The sequence continues at coordinate 3,501 of QXVX01009302.1, read as the reverse complement.
AAATCTACGAACCGAACCACAGCTACGACTTTACCTTAAAATTTCTAACATAAAACCACAGATATACAAAAAAATGACGGAGCTTCATCCTTCCGATGATAATTTTTCACCAAATGGGCTCTCTACATTGTGAATGAATGAGATGAAAAAATATTCTATAGTGTACATTTGCTGTTTGAGCCATTTCCCGTTTACACGCCTATGGGCGTTTATTTGTAAATAGAGTTTACATCCCTCAAATCTTATTTCTCGAATTATCGCCCAGATCTAATATACGGAAAACTTCGGTAGCACTTCGGCGTCTGCCCTTTCATGTACGTAAATATCTTGCTGAGAACGAGTTCTGGTCATTTTTATACAATTTCACTGTGAGATAGTTGTCAAAAATTCTTCGAAATGTATAGTCACAATTCCAAGCAATACATAATTATTACGATAGTCATTCGGCGGCCAGACAATACACATTCCGCACATTAGTCTTCTCTACTCAAACTATTTCAACACAAGGCAAATATTTATTCCTTACCAAATCAACTGCTTCACCGAAGAGACAGACGGAGAACATCAACAACACTAAAGTCAGTGTATTCTTTGGGATAGCTGAAGTCATGATGAGCGAATTTTCAGCCACGATAGCTCGGAAATATCCAGCAGAATCGTCGCGTCTACGGAGGTAGTTCCACTATAGACTCAAGCTAACTAGGTCCTACTGACTATGTTACTTATGCAGCAAAGAAAGTCATACTAAATAAACTACACAGAAAGAATCTGTCCAAAGAAGTGATGAGAATAACAGTTAAAGGCTACTGTGCTCAACATGAGTAAATCTAGCATATACGCTGTGTTTAATTCTGTGTGATTATCTGCTAATACGGCTCGACACAGCACTTCACTAATTACCGCTAATAATACCTGATAGCTGGGTTCAATTTTAACTAATTATCCGGCTTCCTTCCTACTTCGAAGACTCCGCAATTGGGAACATTGCCTCGCCGGCGATAATTGGTATTTCGCCGCACAGTAAAACACCTCAAGCAGACAACTGCTGTTTCATACAAGGAGCTGACTTTTACGGATTCAAAGTTCCCTGGCACTTACGCTGCTCAATCAACTTAGTTGAGAACAGTGCAGATTCAAGACTTGTCACATACAGTATAGTAAAAAAGTACTTCAAACATTCCCTGACCTGACTTGTTATGCTCAGTGTTTACAAACCGACTGAGGTCTATACAGCAGCGGCAAATATCACGACTGAGACTGCAGCGATAGCCACTGCTGCTTTCATATATAACTTATCTCTTAAAGGATTTTTTCACGTCGGTGAAAAGTTCTGTCTGCTAAACTCTTCTCTCAGATTCATCGCCTATTTCTCAAGGCACACAAAGCTTTCCACCTTGTTCGATAAAAGAAAACGTCCACAGAGAGTTATTTCGTCAACTGGCAGTCACAGATCAGACGCTTCATTTCCGTTTCTGTACGTTTTCGTTACCCAACGAAGGCGGAGATACGGGATACCGCCCACATTATGTTTTACAGCAGAACTGAGTAAAGTTGTATCAATGACAAGTGTAACGGAACGTTCTAGCGATATATATCCATCTATCATTCCTCAATATTTACTATACCCACGGAGATGATTTAAACACATATAAACACATCGGTCATACGATTCGATCTTACATGCCCATCAACAGTAAAGCTCAATAAAACAAGCAATAACAGACAGATAATTGAACTACTCAGTAGTAAATAATAACACACAGGAAGCAAGGATTCTTTACAATTTACAATTATGAATTGGAATATTTGTATTCAGGACGGGGGCGTCTATTGTATCACGGATAAAACTATGTTCACACGCTTTACTATTTTATTAGAGTTAAATCAGTTAGGCTGCAAATTCTACATCGGCAAGGTTTGTCAATACAGAATGCAATTTAGTTTGCTTTAACCAATCCCACTATTGCTACAGTTTGTTCAAGTAGGCATCGAACACTCATATTTGTTCTATCGTTGTGTTAGAAACGAGGTCAGCGGGACACTTCTAATTCTAGAATAAACAATGTCAGTTTACTCACGATATCTGGAGATGTGAAAAACCTCCCACAGTGTTACTTTTTTAAAAGATTTATACGGCCTTTAATCAAACCGCGAAGACAAGAGAAAGTTTCGCGGGCGTAGTTAAATCTGAACGTATGACGATAATGATATACCGTAATAAACAGTAGAAATTTGAACAATGCTTTCCAAGTCGCAGATAGGTAAACTGACAAGACAACAAATATTGGGAAACTGGGAAAATACCCACTTACTCCAGCACTTGCTTATTAAACCACTTCGATTTCCATTTAGGTGGTACGAAACTCCAGCGCGAAAGCAACAATTTACAAGACAGCATAAGTTGAGACGACGGCTGGCCTACGCGAACGACGAAATGGTACTTGATGTTACAAGTGTTTACTGTTACGGGCATAAATCTGAATGTATCAATTAATTGTCAATAAACAACGCAAACATAGGAAACTAGAATTGAATAAAATCTATACCTTCTTCGTCAATGCAAAAATTTGTCTAGGTTGAATGAGATTTGCTAATATAAATCTACATCCGTCTTATACTTATACAGGCGGCAATTGAATTGGAATACTTAACACGAACCAAATTACGTAAAATGAATATAACTTTAACAATTTCAGGAAAATGAATACTGTATATTTATTATTCTTTAAATTCTTAAAGTTGTGTAACACTAACCATTCATGAATTAGTCTTTATTTACTAAATTATTTATTAGCTCTCTAGCACCATCTAGGGAATACTAAACTAAAGACTTTGAGTTTGAGCTACATGGTCACTAATCGTTGCCTGGTGCCCTTGAGTACGGCACATAATCCTTAACTTTCATTCTCTGTGATAATGTATACTATATACAATATATTCAACAAGCATAAACTTCTATTATACAAATCCCAAAATAGTCCACTGAAAATATGTGACTTATTACACGAAACTGTGGGAAATTTGGAATGACTGTTAGCCGTTACCAGTAAGCATTATTTAATCATTCGTTGACTTATTCTTTATTGCTGGATGTTTGAATGATGTGNGTTCATAACTGTGTATACATATATATATATATATATATATATGTCAATCGCCAGGGTCGCCCGGGTCCAAAATTTTTGACCTGATTATTACAGATTATAAAATATTAAATATCTGTCGATGCACACCTCGTGTAACATCCAATAGCTCTGAATTATTGATTCTTTGCATGTAGAAGAAATACAAGTATTATTGTTACTTTCCCACTACAATCTCACAAACTAGAAAAAATACGAAACTTTAAAAATGGATTTACTGAGTGACAAGACTCATTAGGCGAAGGAATAGGATGAATAGCTCATGCCAAGTATCAGTGATTTCAGATCAAAATTGATAAACGAAGCTTTCTTACAAGTTAATTTATATAACATAAATAGCAATATACTAACTGGCAAG
>QXVX01009300.1:0-31605 GCA_013436065.1 Halocynthia aurantium | reverse complement strand
TCAGAGCAAGTCATGTGTTTCAATAGCATGCATGTTTATTATTAACTATTTTAACACTATAGGTGTTCAACCTGAACTGCAGGAGGAAAGCAGAGCTGTTTGGTCATTCACGATACTTGATGACGTCTGAAAAGTTCCAGAACATTTTCTTACCACCGAAGTAACGGAAGATGCCGAGAACCAGGATCCTGGAAACAAATTTTGAGGTATGTTTATATCGATTGAACATCGATTATCCTACAAGCTTGGTTCCATGGCAGCTTAATATTTTTTTATACCCATAAACCTTTATTACACCTCCACGTATGTGTAAAATACCAAATAATGTTTTTCAAATGCTAATAGCAGTATTTCATTGCGTTACCTGTTGCCTTGATAAATGTTTGACAGTACATTTCTTCTGCTGCACAAGTTATGAGTAAATCATCCGTTAGCTCGTTAGCAAAACATCCTTTTTGTTCAAAGGATCCCTCGCAGATGTAACAATCGCGACAGAAAGCTAAAAAGAGAATGACAGCACAATCAACTCTTATAGAGGCTCAAAATGAACCTGGTTCCGATTCTCAACATAAACGTCCACATATTAGTGGAAAAACCAAGTGTCCTATCGTATGAGATGGACAATGTTGAATTTCATTTCTGACTGGAATATTCTATTTGTTTAGAAGCTTACCAGTCCCAACGAGCAACAGTACGAAGAAGAGAATCCTCATGGTTGCAGACGACAACGATCGATAAGAAGACAAGAAGATTTCGATATCAGGATAAAGATTTTTACTATTCAGGAAACAGTGGAAAGAACAGGTTAGTCAAGATAAATAAGTTCTCCAATATCTAAATATACAAAGTGTGCGATAAAATATTACTAGTATGTATAAACTGGGTATCCTATACTGAATATAAAACTATATAGTTCCACTCCGATTTGCAAGCTACAACCGTCAATTTAAAAATCAGCTTTAACGCGTTTTACCATGAGAATGTTATCTTATACCAGTTCCATAATGAATTTCTTCTGTGTGTAACCATGGCTTTGAAGTACGCCTTAATCACAACAGGATTCCAAACAATTTATTGATCCATGTGGTCAGGCGAACGGATTAAAATTGTTTTTGTTCGCATTCGAAATAAATTAAGCGGGAAAACAAATTCCTACGGGATGTGTACACAGTTTTAGAACGGATTTTCTCAAGTAGTTACGAACAATATTTTTGCCTGACCAAATAACGTGAACGAGCATCTTTGAATCACAGCCAGGTTCTCAAACAGTAGTAAGTGGGGCGTTGGCTAATATCGATATGCAGGTCTTAGATGAATGACGTGATATTAAAATGAATGACGGTCCCCGCGGCCTTCGCAATTTGAGTTCCTGTAAAAGCAAAGCATATTCCTGATTTTAGACAAAAATTGATGAGAGTTGAAAAAAATTGGAAATCAAATCAAATCAAAAATGCGAAACCAAATTGAATCGGCGCTACAATCAGCGATCAAATGCGCAAACGCTAGATGGCACTAGAGCATGTCATTCAATTTTTTTCAAAATACGAATATACTGTAGAAGTGATGGATTATACATTGTATTGACTGTGATATCGGGTATGCTTCCATGGGCGTCCATTGGGGTTGGCAAACGGGGTATTTGTCCTAGTATGGTTGAGAAGTTATGTAGCTGCTACATTTTACTACTGCTGATAGTTAGTACATTGCTAAAAAGTTTAACTGTTCCTTGTTCGGTTTCTAGATTATCGGGCTAGGCTAAATTATTAGGCTAGATTATCATTTATTCTTTCACACCAGCAATATTAGATGTTAGAATTTATATACAGTATACTGTTCATGTATAACACTATAAATGTCGTGCATCATACCAACAACACAATTTCTGTAGAGTATTTTAACTCGTGCGATCTCACACATGTGCTATGGCGTATGTGTTGTGAAATGCAAACTATGGAATGTAATTTTTATATCCATCACTACCACTTATTACTGGGGTCTAACGTCGCCCCTGTTTTTCGTTCAACCGCGTTCATGTTACGTTACGCCTCACGTGTGTTTGCGATCAAGATATCGCGTGTCATGAAGGTTCTACGCCCACGCAGGATTTGTTTTTCACTCAGCCACATTGAGATTACGAACTATGTCTATATTTGTTATGACATTATCCTAAGCAGAACTGAAACTCGGAAATTTCAGTTCCTCATTTTACAAATGTTTAGTTTGCTAATTTCAACTGATAAAGAGGTGAAAGTGGCGTGGCATGTTTCATGGTGACTCCAATAATCTCAAATGAAAGAAACAATATAGGTTAATATTTACTCAGTCATATTGAGATTACGAACATGTCTATATTTGCAATGACATTATCCCAAGCGGAACTGAAACTCGGGAATTTTAGTTCCTCATTTTACAAATGCATATACAGTACTTACAGTATATCGTGTTTCATGGTGACGCCAAGAATCTCGCACATGAAAGAAACACAATAAAAAATAAGATATTGTTCAGGGTTGTGGCTCAGTGAATACCCTTTGTAATGCCTGTGATGATCTCTGTTGGAATTGAATACATGTCATAGGAGAACGTGTTACGTTCGTATAATACAGATACAGTATTGTTCAATTTCCTCCTTTATTTCGTCGAATAACCGCCAAAAATTATCGGTGATTTCCCTGGTACGAGAATGTGCTGCCAGACACAGTTGTAGCATGTTAGCGTATCTCATTTCTCGACTAGACGCGCGAAGGAAAGGATATACGTTTTTCTAGTGCGTAATTTATAGCAATCGACATAATGTTATCGGTTAGTGACTAAACTATAGTGTTACCAGATACATCGGTGGGTGTGAAATGAAACTAAGTGATGGTAGCAATCTCTATTATGAAATCCATACTTGGTAGCACAGCTTATCTATGTGAAATGTGGAATGTTATCAAAGCGAGCTACACTTGCCTATTGATATGTGTTGCACCGCAATTAAATATTAGTCCAGTTGTTTGCTGAATCGTCTTACATTTCTTCATTAGGTGGGTTATACTGTTTATCGCGTACAACGCATAAAGGGAATTATTGGTATTCGAATAGGATATATTCGCAGTTATGTAAACCATGGGCAATACCGTGCGATTGACCTGTAGTAGTAATCTCGTTAAAATAACCGTACTTGAATTACCAGGGTTAGCTATGCTAGCTAGCTAAAACTGCAGACTCTACTACGGGGAGATTTTTACAGATTCAAGGTTTAATAATTTTACGAGCGGATAGGAATAGCCGTGTTTTGAAGAAATGGAGTACATTTCAGGTAGACACGTGCTTTTTGACATTGATTTGAACTGATAACGCATATGCGAATTAGTACATATTATTTCAAACTTTTCTCCAATTAATGTTTTTATACCTTCATATTTACACTCCACAGGTTACCTACCCAGTTTTGGAGCAAGTACTCCAAGGTAAGCCTAACGAAATTTAACTCAATTTACGGAAGAGTTAGCCTAAGTAAATTAAGAATCGTCAAATGTCGCCTAGGTTTTCTAAGGGGTTGCGTTACCACTAATCAAACTCCACCCGATCCGGGTAACTCCGGGACATCCCACCTGAATAATTGCCAACCTACCGAACAGATTCTTCAGTCTATCCAAATTAATATTAAGCATGCTTTTTATGCCGACTATAATTACTTACAGAGCATTGCCCCCTTGCACGCAAGATGGAGGGGACATAAATGAAGAGTCGGAGAGGTAATATCTTCTTGATTTACACTTATGCTCTATTAGTAACATTTTTTAATGAGTTGCTGTAACCTTTTGGTTGCGGTGGACGTCCAATCTATTTGTAGTACATAGATCAAATGCTGTGAATATTGTTCCATTTTGTTTTGTTTCGTTTTTTTTAGTGAAAATAAATTTCCCGAACTGGAGAATTCGTCAACTCCAATGTAAGTTTGCAATAGTTCTTATATAGACAATTAGTTTGCAGGTTTCATTTCAAAATCTTGGTTTTTTAAAATCAGAAACGGAAACATATCAAATGATGAAAATAAAGGTGAGTGTTGTGGATTCGGAGCCTTTGGCTTTCGTAATTTTAATTCTAACTTACACCAGGCGGGTTATAATACACGTTAACAAACCGCTGTTATGGAAACGAGGGAGTGAAACTTTCCTGCCTATTATACTCCTATCGTTTCTATATGCGCCATGCTTATCTTGTACCCTCATACTATTCTTGTAAAAGTATTCTAATTCAGATTTATTTAGTATTCTTACATGATAATGTAACTGGGTTTTCGGTGGGGCCACACTTCTGCACTAGTACCTAAACAAGGGAATTACAACGAGTCTTGAGTCGGGATCTCGAACTTAACATTGAAAAATGCAATTTCTAGCCTAATAACATTTGCTATCGACTTACCGTGGTTTAGAGTTAGAAAGTTACGCTTCTGTGATTTTTTAAATACGCATTTCACCTTTATTCAGGCCCGGAATTGAAAAAGATTTTTAACCTGAGCAATCCTGATGGAAAAAATGGTACGCAACCAATATTTATGCAAATTTACATTGACATTACAACATTATTGTACGTTTCCATTAGTGGACTATCATCTCTTTCAGTTATTGTTGGGGTAAATTATCATCCTTTTCATTAAGGGGCATATTTCACCCAAGCAAAAGTTGAGCTAGAGGTATGTGGTAATGCACAATGCGCGCATATTTCCTGGGTTAATGCTGCTGACGAAGAGTTGGAGAAATTCTCTATCGAAATTCAAAACCATGGAGGTGGCATGATTCAGTCCGACGACCATTTTGATGTTTCGAAAAAGAGTTTTGAAACCAAGGAATTGATCCCACTCCAGAAATATGATGCTATTCTCAAGGCTAAATTCCATGGCACTTCGAAGTGGAAAACTGCAAGGATCACCTTTTATACAAGTGGGTTATTGCCTTGTGAAATAATATTAGCATTGCTTGAGTACTCAAGGATGTAAGACAAAAATCTCAATGGAGCTATAACATAGAATAATAAATAATATTGTTTGGTACTTATATTTTTAGGTCCGAAAGTTCCCAAACAGTATACCCTAGAACGATCAGGTAATAAAATATACCACACATGGGCCAACTGTGGAGTTAAAAAATACCTAGTTTTAATATGTCATGGAGAACATGTGATATGGAAAGGAACTACAAGTGTTAGTGGTTGTTGGCATCCCTCTTGGGAGGAATACAACGGAAAAAAATGCACGATAAAGATTTATGCTTTTGGAGATGAAGAGGGACAGATCAGTTGCGCCCAATTTGAACGAGTTTTGGGTGAGACATGCGAAATATTATTTATATAGCATATATATATATAACTTGTTTTAAGATATGAATGAACAGCACTTGCTTCAGAGTTAATATATTTATTCTTACCTTAAGCTACAACCGCCGACCTTTAGCACATAGAAATGACAGATTTCCTCAATCTGAATTTTTTTGCCTATGCATATGCATCATTCCATTACCTGATTGTAACCTCGTTTCGTTAAAATTATGTAAATTATGTTTAATCTCTGAAAGGTGGGAAATCTACACCGCACTCAGTAAAGGCTACTCTGTGCCCAAACAATCCTAGATGCATTAATGTTGAGTGGAGTCCATCGGAAGATGGTGACCGGATGTATGTTGTGAAATCACACGTTTGTGGAAAAATGGAATATGTAGAAAGCAAGACTGCTAAAGGGACTAAAACACAGTTTGAAAATCTACGACAGAATACGGAGTATTATTTTAGTGTACAAGCTAAACGAGACTCTGATACACTTGTAGCATCTACCAATGTTCAAAAGACTCAGAATAGTGAGAAAAATCTTTTAATTTAATTCAATTAGTAATTCTATTCCTGAGAATTACTTCTATTTTCTAACAGTTCCAAGAGAGAATTTCGACATTGCCAAAAAAGGTATGAGAATAATTGCATATTTTTTGTGTATGATGATATAGCTTGAACATTGATTGGCCGTCGTCCTAGGTTCCAGGTATGCGGGATAAGCAAAGGTTTATATACAAAAACCTCTATTACACCCTCTCAATATGCCTAGAATAGCAAAAAATTTAATGAAACAACTACCTAATGTAAATGAAGCTAGTGTAAAACATAAGAAATCAGAGGAAGAGCATCTGATCACAACCAACTGTTGTGGTTTACACAAACACAGTGAGTAGGATCATGATGCTATCTCTGGCCACTAATCAAACAATAGCGGCAAGTTGACAGATGGAGAAAATACCCAAATTAAAAATATACCAGACAATCGATGTTCAACCAGTATTGCACAGCATTCCTATCTGTTTTCAGTTATTCTGTTCATGTTTGTTAGTTGTGGGGAATTTGACATAATGTCAGCTCCGCCACTCAAGAAATACCACTGCATCCATGATGATATCCCCTGTCATTAAAATAATGCGGTCACTGCCTCGCTTAAGAAGGATTTGCTTCCTAAATCTCTATAAGTTCGTAAGTATCTAATAATAGAAACTAACTCTTTGACCGCAGTCCCAGCCTAAAAAGTGTTTTGGTACTGTTTACGACAAAGAAAGAGCGATGCGAATTTTAGTTAAAATTAGAATTTTAATTTTAATTTGTACACCATAGGCTAAGGTACCTCTCAGTAACCCTTGATTTGATCGAGCGAGTTTCAGGGAATGAACTCGTAAATAAAGAAAGTGGTGTAATTTATTTCCTACTATATTTTTTTCACAGGCAAACCAATATTAGAAACGAGTTATTCAGAGCATGAGAATGGTAAACACTGCACTCTGTCAATCTCTTATCCTGATATCCAAGAGGAAAAAATGAATTATGTGCTGGAAAACATGGAAATTTTCCTGGATGGTGTGCCTCGTAAAAAAGACCTCACTCAGAAATTCGATATTCCTTGGGGACAGCAGCGTTCATTGTGTGTATCATTATTCTACAAGGATCTTGACAATCCAGGAGAGACTAGATGTGATGGTATCATACTTGCTAAAGCAGGTCGGTTGACTCCTGTTTAATGGTTGAGTATGCCTATTGTATAAGCTCATTATAAATTTTTCAATAAAGAAGGTCCCATCCCTTCATTCGGACATTGTTTAATAAGTTAGTTGGAACCAGATTTTTTTTGGCATTTGTGGTTGAAAACATTTTTTTTTTCATTTTTTTTATCTGGCCATTGACCTTTTACAGAATTTAAATAGAGTAAATAGAATTGTGCAACGTGATGAAATACGTTTTTAAGATGAATATGTGATAGCTGATGTTATATACTCTTCAACTCCTTATATTCTAGGTATTCGTGCAATACAGATACTGGGTGTGAAACCAGTTGGCGATAAATTAGTCGTGAAATGGAAAGGTGGAGATGGTTCAAAAAAATTCAGCATTCTCTTCAAGGATGCTAACTCACAACATTTGGATGAAAAAACTTCAGAATCGAATGAATTCAAGCTTTCCATGTCCAATTCCTTGAATTATGGGAAGCGTTGCCAGGTTACAGTATCTTCTATAGAAGACATGTCTGTTTATGACTGCAAATATGTCTTAATCGGTGGTGATTATGTCGTTTCAATATTAACGCTCTCCAAAGGCAGTGGTAATCCAAGGAGATCGCTAGTAGCGGAATGGAAAAAGCCCGGCTTAATTCCTTCAGAAATGAATATATCCTTGTACCACATGGATAAAAAAAAGCGTCATAAATTCCGCAATACCTCTATATCACCAAATGCAACAAAGCATTCTTTTCAACATCTAATGGCAGCCACTGAATATGAAATTGAAGTCGAACTTATCTATGGAAATGGCGAAAAAACATGCTGTAAATCTAACAAGATTACTACAGAAAAAAGTTAGTTTATTCTTTTCCAATTTTTCAAATTTTGTTTAGAAAAATTATTCATGTAAAACTTAGTAATTTTTTTTACAGTTGACACCATTTTTTTTTTCTGCAGCCGTTTGGTAGACTTTGGGTCTTGGTGTAAATTTGACAGTTCCTAGCTTAATGAAATATTTTATTGTGGCAAATCCAATGCCTGGTTAAAAATGATGTGCTTAAATAAAAAATATGGTTCATTTATATGAAATAGGAAATTCAAAAATCCTGACATTGGTAAAATAGGACTGATCCTGTACTCTTTGATTACCCATTGAAATTATTAACTGTTTCGATATACAGGAATTGAGAGTACCATAGAGAAACAAAGCTCATTCGGCAAGGTCGCAGACATAAAACTGAGTGTAATTGAAGAACAAAATCAAGGAAAACCTTCTGCTAACATTTCTTGGTCAGCTCTAGATTTGGGAGAAAATTATTTGATTCAGCAATTTGACTGTACAGTCAGTGCTGTCGGAAAATATATAAATACCAAAGTAGATCATGTCATTATCAAAAAGCCAGATCTGCACTCAATTACTGTGCAAAATGTGGAGCATGGGAAGGAGTATGAAGTAACTGTCCAAACTCAATTCATTGATTTGGATCAACCGTCTAAGATGAAGGACAAGTCAGTTACCAAGAAGTTTGATATAGGTAAAACTGACATTGCAAGCATTCAATTTGCCTTAAATGTAAAGTGTACTAATGCAAAGTAAAACAAGTTAACCATGAAATTTCGGTGGTAGAAACAGATTCCTTGTAAAAAAAATCCCGAGCGCCATGTCAAGAAACCTAAGATTTATGCATGTACAAACATACATGCCAAATATAAGAGATTGTACATTGTACATCATAAGCACTTTATTTATGTCCCAGTTACCTCCAAATGCTTATGACGTATGAATCATGTAAGCCTCTTTGCCCATTTGCCTCATCCTCCTTATATTTTGATTATAATAGAACTTGGAAAGCCAGTGTATAAAAATGCTGTTTGGAAAAATGAGACAATCACATTTAACTGGAAAGGAGTGTCCGGTGCTGAAAGATACAAACTTGTATTGAAAAGTAGAAATGATGAAGTGCTTTTAACCGAAACAATGAAGCAATGCAGCTACCAGATGCAAATGACAGATAATATCTGCATTGGCAGAGAGTGCCTTGTGAAGATATATGCAGAAATAGGGAAAAAATCTTCCGAGAGTGATCAGAACATTCAACAGATTGGAGGTAAGATATGAAATTTCTATATTAAAATACTTGTCTACCTATTCATAGAGTGTGTAGTGATTTGAAGGCTTTGCTTGTAATATTCTTATTAATTCTTTATTTACATTTTTTCTTTGTGATAAACTTAGCCTGTAGAAATAAATTGAGAAAATCATATTGTTTATCTCAAAATCTTTTCTGCATGTTGTGATAGGAAGAATGCATCGAATACCTTTTATTCACACTTTTTAATCTATGTACTGACTATAGAACGTATTCGATTTTAGGCAAAAATGTTCCACGTTTCGTAACCTCATCACTAAATCAAGATAATCCTCAGAGATGCATTGATGTGAAGTTTGACAGCGCAACATGCGAAGATACACCGCTTTCGTATAACATAGAATGCAAGCCAGTTGAGGGAGGTCGATCAAGGCATGTTCACAATGTTACTCAAAGGGATTTCACTGCTGACCATTTAATGAGCGACAGGGAGTATCGGATTTATGTTAAAGCTGTTTATAACAATGGAACTAGTGAAGGATCAATGTCCAATATACTGAAGACAAAAAAAGCAAGTGAGTAAATCTAGTTAGCAAAAATTACATCTGCTTAATACTAGGAATATGGAATAATAATGAAGTTAATTTTCAATTGTTCATTAAGAATGAAAATAGCTTACTTAGCCGTTTTTGTTAAAATTGTATATTTCTTTCAGTTAAATTTTTGAAAATATGGTATGCCTAGCATACTTGTGCATGTGATATCTTAAAAAAAAGTTGTGTTGATCAATTTCCAGAGATCAGCAAACATACTGCTCCAGGGCCATTAGCATCATTAAAGAACGCTCCCAATGCTCATCTGAATATACCTAATAGCACAATGACAAGCACTCACCATCATCATACATCAGTAGACCCAGATTTTGGTAGGACCTAATAGTATTACAGTTCATTACATTTTCTTTTGTTTACCTCAAATATTACAGAATTATTTATTAATCAATACAGATGTAGTCAAGAATTTGAAATATATACAAGTCAGTCAAGGTGTAAGCACTGACCAGTATTTTGTGGAGTTCAATCCCCCGCAGTTCGATGGCAATGCAAATGACTACTGGGTCGTTAAGTTCTCTGTAACAATCACGAACAACACTGCATATACCATTTCAAAGGATATAGATTTTTCCCCTGATACTGTCAAATATAAGTCAGAAACTTTTGATCTTGATCATGGATATGAGTTTAAGGCTTCAGTTAAAACTGTATACAAGATCATTGATTCAAACTACGATTCAAAAACCTCCAAAGAGGCTTCTGCTTCAAGGCATACAAGTATGGATTTTCATTGCCCAAAGTTATGAGTAAAGTGTTGAATTTGATCTAATATTTCTATATTATTCAGGACCTGAAATGCCTACAGTTGTAACTAATAAGTGGAGTAAGGATTCTCTCCATGTCGAATATCACACTTGCCGTGGAGCTGCTGAATATCGCATTGAAGTGAAAGAGCAAGTGACTAATAAGGTCATATTCAAGGATAAAGTCACAGGAACCGAGTGGACCAAGTTGTATGCAGATAAGCTCGGGTTTGGTAAATGCTATAAAGTAAAAATTGTAGCAATCGGAGCGGATGAACAGGAAAGCTATAAAGAATGTGAATGGGAAACAATTGGTGAGAATTTTCCGCATACTTGAAATATCTGATCTGATCTTGAAATATCCTGTCTGTTGTATAGGAGGAGAGTACGTTCCACAAAACCCAGAAGCTAAAAATGATGATAGTGAGCCAAATACTAAAGCATTGGTGAAATGGAAAGCTCCCGAGCATGGGGAGCCAGAAAAGGGCTATAGAGTGACTGGGACACAAGTGACCGAGCGTGAAATGGATAAAAAAGTTTTTGATGAGCATACCGAGGAAATATCAGTCTTGGCAATCGGTCTTCCTGCTGGTAGAACAATCAAATTTATGGTAGAGGCCTTGTACGAGGACAGAAAAGTTGATCCATGCTTTACTAATTCCATCAAAACAGTTCCAAGTAAGCATATCTATGAATAGTCTTTTATGGCATTGGATAAAATTATGATACACAAATGTTTTTTAGGCTCTGATTGATATTTCACTCAAACAAATTGTTTGAAAAGAACTATTTCGTAACATTGAACCGTCATTATTTTTAGTACCGGTGCAAGTACAAAATGTCAAGGTCTGCAGAGACCCCAAAGATCCTGCTTGTAGTGTACTTGTGGAGTTTCATGCTGTGGATGCTGCCGGACTTAATGAGGACACCATATATAAAATTAAATGTGAAGAGTCAAATGGAAAGTCTGTTTCAGTTGCAAACAAAAGTACTAGCATTAAAGTATCGTCTTTACAACCAGGAACAAAGTACACAGTTACTGTGAGGGCAGGGAACTCTTACAGATTTGGAAAGGAATCAAAAGCAAAGGAGATTACAACAAGTATGTTGTTGGTCCAGTTTATTGTGACAGATACAGTATATTATGTTGCAATCTTCTGTAATGAAAAGTTAATGTACAGATTCTCAATTTTGGTATAGGAGTTAACAGTGGATTGTTTCATTTTGGTTGCAGATTATGAAGGTTTTGAATTAATAATATTAATAATACATCATATTGATGCTATATAATAATAATAATATTCCAGCCACGTATTTCACCTCTTCTGTGTCTTCATAACAATTAGGACTCTCATTAATTTCATTATAAGTTAAACATATATATAATTTAAAATAAAACTAAATTAACTGGAAGCAATGATCTATGTAGGAAAATTGATCAATTGAATTAACTGGAAAATCAAAATAAATCTTTAATGTGTTTAAAAAATTGTTCTTAATATTCATTGATAGTTTGCAGACTACGTATAGCGTATATGAATATAATTTTTTTATAGACTTCGGGAAAGTCAGGAATATTGAGGTTTCACTTGATCCAAAGTCGCCTCATAACACAATGTTCGTGGGATTTGAAGGTGCTGAGGGTTCACCACTAAACTACATCATCAAAGTAATTCAATATCCCGATGTAAATTATGGTAATCCGATACTGAGAAGGGCAGACCCGGTGGACAAATCAAAAATTGATAATCTTGAAGCAAACAAGAAGTACAAGGTGGGGATCAGAGCTGTATATCAACAGCAAATAGATGGAACAGTTGTTGAATTGAAGGGGGATCCTGTCGAATCAGAATTCCTTTTAACAGGTTTGATCTTATTGATGTTCAAGATGACAGTTCTCAAGTGGACTGATTTAATAGCCTTTTTCTTGTTACAATTCAAGCACCTGGACAAGCTGAAATTGACTGTGTCAAACTTCCTGATAATGACAACTGTTGTATACATGTTAAATGGAACCATGTGGATGGTTGCAATGACCATGAAGTGATTTTCAAAAGAGGAGATGAGCAGGAAGCCATACTTAAAGTGTCCAAAAAGAGTTTTTGTGAGTACAAATGTAAATGTGAGGCGAGCCTGTATTCTGTTCAACTCAGATCGAAGAATGAATCTGGTTATTTTGGAGCTGATTCTTCAGTAAAGCTGATAACATTGGGTGAGTCTTTAAACTGGTCTTTTGAAATAAGTGAAAAGTTTTGGGAAAAAAGGTGTCAGAAGGTTGCAGATACGTTCTATTAATGTCTATAGCATTAAACGTTATCTTTTGTAGTCTCTTAATTGTGTCATAATTTTAGCACCAAAGATACTATCTGATTTTAAAATGCAACTGGAAGCAGAGACTGAAGATGGAAATGTTGTCAATCAGAGTATAAAAAAAGTCACAGTGTCATGGAAACCCCCAGATGAAAATGTTGCTGGATTTTATGTGAATGAATACATGGAGAATGAGCTAGTGGAGCCAACACAGCAACTAGATTCCAGGCAATCATTCCATATTATTACTAATACTCTGCCAGCTAAGGAATACTATGTGGAAGTTTGGGCTTATAATTGTGAAGGAACTGAAGGATCAAAAGCGAAATCAATGCCCATAGTGTCAGGTTGGATAATAATATTGCTAGAAACTGAAATTTAGTAGGACAAGTTCACTAGGCATTCAAGCATAAACATAAGTGGTTGAATTGGCATTTAAGCTACTTTTATCAAGTTTAAAATGATCTTTGCATTAGTATCTTTTTCTCAAGGTTTTGTTCATGCTGTATTGTTCTGTGGTAGTTGGCTATTTTGAATGGCAATTGTCATGTTCCAGTAAAATGTCTCCCAAGCTTTGCCTTTAAGTTTTGCACATATTTTTTCCTCCACTTTGACTAAAAAAATAGAGGGAACGTTGCTTCCAAACACGGCAACCTTCACGTGATATTTTATATTCATACTCCTATATCCTTTTTTTCAGTCTTAGTATTATTATTCTTTTTATTTCTAGAACCTCTCAAAGGTGTAATTGAAAAGATTACGACAGATTCGATCAAGAACGCCTTTGTCGTATCATGGAAATCACAGGAAGGTTGCGAAACACATATTGAAATCACAGAGGTGATGGGAGTCGAAGGATCGAGCATAGTTCTTCATGAGGAAACGAAGAGTTCAACCACATATACGGGAATATTTGGATGTAAATATTCCGTCCGAATACGTAGCGAATATAAACATCAGTTGGGAGAATGGTCGAAACCTGAATGCGTTCAGTTAGGTATATTTTCATTTATGGTTTCTTACAATTAGTGCAGTTAGTTCAGCTAGCACAAACTTCCCCCCTATATGTCCATAACTAAATATAATATTCTCTATCACAAACAGTACCAGAAAAGGTGAAGAAAATTGATCTTGAATTGCAAGATTATGAGCTAAGAGCAGAATGGCCTGCAGTAAGGGGAGCTGAAGAATATGCGAGAAAACTTATCTCAACTGATGAAAAAGACACAGATGTGGTTGAGGAGGAATCGAACCTGGAAGAAAGTAAATACTGCTCTAAACCATTGAAACCTGGCATGGCCTATCGATTAGAAATAACAGCCCAAAACAAAGGAGGCAAAGCTGAAGCAACTCTCTCGGATAAGATTCATACAAGTAATTTTATTCATTAACTTTATGCTCTGTATAAATGTTTTTCAGTATCCTTAATCTATTTTCGTGTCAACAGGATGGCAGAAACCAAAAAATTTTGTAGCTACTCCAGACCCCGAAAACCCTTCTGCGAAAGCAATGTTATCTTGGGATAGACCTTATGGAGTTACCTGTTATAGACTTGTATTAGATGGTCAGACTTTGACAGAGTTTGAATGTGATGTAAGTAAGCAAACCGAATCGTATAAATTCATCCATGATAAGCCTGGAGAAGAATGTGACATATGTCTGCAATGTGGCAGAAATGGAGTTTATGATCCTAGCTTGATTGCACCTCAGACGCCGCTGATTTTAGGTAAGGCTCTTATGTCAGCAGGAGGAAATTAGCATGCCATTTTTATTTTTTTTTCATTTTGCAGCTCCGAATCCTCCAAATTGTGTGAAACTAATTCCTGAGACTGGAAAATCACAAAATCTAATTCTGGAGTTTCAAGAACCAAATGGATCTACACCAGAGTTGTATGAATTCTCAATTTTTGAAGGAAAAATTGCGGTGGAAAAAGATATCCGCATAAAGCAGCTTCGGTACACAGTTGAAGGATTGCAACCTAATACAGAATACTTTGCAACAGTGAGGTCCTACAGCTTAAATAAAGATTGTCCAAGCAAGGAAGCACAGTCTTCACCGGTGAAAACTTGTAAGTTTTCAGATTATATATTGATTGATGTTATTATCTGTATACAAATCCACTGCTCCAACTTCTTTGAAAAAATAAATAAACAAGTGGAGAACATAATAGCAGCCGCATCTTAATTCGACACAGAATTGCAAATATTTGCTTTTGATAGTAATATTCAGTAATTGAGCACCTGAAACATTGCCATTGCATTTACAGTTATTGAAATGGTTGCAAGGAAAATTAATAAATAAAATATTACTATTACAGTTCCAGATGCTGTTCGAGAAATCAAACAGCGCGAAGATGACAAATATATTTTTGATATTGTTTCTCCGGATGTTCCTCCAAATTCTTACCGAATAAAATGTGTTGGAAGTGATGAAAGTTGTCATATCTGGGAAGTGACAGAGCCTACCTTCCAAGTAGAAAATGTAAAATCAGGAATTGATTATTCAATCACAGTGGCAGCTGTAAATACTTCTGGAGAAGGGAAATATTCTAATGCTATTTTGTTGCGTGGACGTGAGTAAATTTAAGTTTAATTTTTATTTCTTCACAATGATAATGACGCTTTTGAACATGTCCGAGGAGAAATTTTAAACATTTGATTGTTTTATTACAGCTATATCTGATCCAATTGATGTGCAAATTAGACACTGCAAATTCTCCCCAACAACATCTTTGAGAGTGAATTTTGAAATAACGGATCCGAGGGCAAAGGAGCACAGAGTTGCTGTTCTAGGCTTGGATGTAGAAAAACAATTTGCACCTGTCATCACCAACACCAATAATGTTCAACTAAAAAACCTCACTCCTGGTGGCATGTACCAAGCCCACATAATATCCTTAGTGGATGATATTGAGAGTCAAGGATCTCGATCGCCAATTATTCAGACCTGTTAGTTGTAATATCCATTATCATAGTTACTGAAATTGTTGCGATTAAAATTAATTATTAAAATATTACTTCAACCAGTTCCAGATGCTGTTCGAGAAATTGAACGACGCGAAAATGACAAATATATTTTTGATATTGCTTCTCCGGATGTTCCTCCAAATTCTTACCGAATAAAATGTGTTGGAACGGACGAAATCTGTCATATCTGGGAAGTGACAGAGCCTACCTTCCAAGTAGAGAATGTAAAATCAGGAATTGATTATTCAATCACAGTGGCAGCTGTAAATATTTCTGGAGAAGGGAAATATTCTAATGCTATTTTGTTGCGTGGACGTGAGTAAATTCAAGTTTAGTTTTTTATTTCTTCACAATGATAATGACGCTTTTGAACATGTCCGAGGAGAAATTTTAAACATTTGATTGTTTTATTTCAGCTATATCTGATCCAATTGATGTGCAAATTAGACACTGCAAATTCTCCCCAACAACATCTTTGACAGTGAATTTTGAAATAACGGATCCGAGGGCAAAGGAGCACAGAGTTGCTGTTCGAAATTGGGATGTAAAAGAACAATTTACACCGGTCATCACCAACACCAATAATGTTCAACTAAAAAACCTCACTCCTGGTGGCAAATACCAAGCCCACATAATATCCGTAGTGGATGATATTGAGAGTCTAGGATCTCAATCGCCAATTATTCAGACCTGTTAGTTGTAATATCCATTATCATAGTTATTGAAATTGTTGCGATTAAAATTAATTATTAAAATATTACTTCAAACAGTTCCAGATGCAGTTCGAGAAATCAAACGGCGCGAAAATGACAAATATATTTTTGATATTGCTTCTCCGGATGTTCCTCCAAATTCTTACCGAATAAAATGTGTTGGAACGGACGAAAGCTGTCATATCTGGGAAGTGACACAGCCTACCTTCCAAGTAGAGAATGTAAAATCAGGAATTGATTATTCAATCACAGTGGCAGCTGTAAATACTTCTGGAGAAGGGAAATATTCTAATGCTATTTTGTTGCGTGGACGTGAGTATTTTTTCATCTTGATTCATTATAATGTTACCAATGAATTTTATGAAGGATTTTTGAATCATTTATTTGTTATATTACAGCTATTTCTGATCCAATTAATGTGAAAATTGAGAACAGCCAATCTTCACCAACAACAGCATTGACAGTGAATTTCCAAATAATTGATTCAAGGGCACAAGAACATGGAGTTATTGTTAGGGGATTGGTTCCAGAAAAACGACTTGCACCTGTCATTACCAAAACCAGCAGTGTTCAAATAAAAGACCTCATTCCTGGTGGCACCTACCGAATCCATGTAATAGCATACATGGACAATAATATGAGCGAAGGATCTCAATCACAAATTGTTCAGACCTGTAAGTTGAACTTATACTAATTATATTGAGTTTCTTACTTCATGTTAGTATGTTTGTAGAGTAATCATAGTTCAGATAATTTCCAATTGATTTAAAGTATATTAAGTAGGTTTAATTTGAGGCAAACTGTATATGTCGTTAATAGTTCATAATTTTCGTTGGATGATATGTGATTATAGTTCCTTGCCCTTGTTGATGAACGATACCTTTTTAGGTTAGTTGTAGACCTCCGTTATAATTTTGGCAAGCAGATGTTTGTAATGAATGTCCTATTTTCCATAAGGTCCCAGTCAAATTCAAAATCCTAGATTTGAAAGTGTGAATTTCAAAACACGGAAGTTGTTGTGGGACAATGTAACTCCAGCTCCGGGCCATTACAAAATCTGTCATTGGATAAATGACGAAATGAGAAGGGAAGAAGAGAGCAGTAAAGATCATTTCATTATTGAAAACTTCAAGCCGGGGTATTCATACTTCTTCAAAGTTGCTGCCGTAAACAGCACTGGGCCTGGCAAGTTTTCAGTAACAAAGGAGTACATTGAAAGTATGTAAAGCATTTCTTGTACTTAACCTTGTGGCTACAGATATAGAATAAAAAGTTGGATGTGATGTCATTAAAAAATGAAACTCAGAATATTTCACTCCCTCAGATCCTGCTCCACCAAGAAAATTAATAGCAAAAAGGGATTCGAAAAATTCAACAACAGCCATTGACGTACAACTGGAGGAGGCATTCACAGATTATCCTAATAAACCAGACATCTATTTTATCCAATGTGAAGATGTTGATACGGAAGAAATCAAAACTCTGAGCACAAGAGCAGAACCTGTTGTCTTTGAAAATCTCATGCCTGGTTCAATGTATCAATTTTCATGTTGGGCTGAAACCAACCAAATTTCTAGCATGAAAAAAAAAGCAGAAAGAAGTGTTAGAACAGGTAATGCTTAGTAGCAAATTTCTGTATGCTTTGTTATTCAGGAGGTCACTATTCATCTATATTATATTCCACTTGTTACATGGGAACTACCTAAATTAGGATCATATTGTCACATGGTTTCATTTATGTCAATTATTAATTTCCATACAGTCGTCTGTTAATATTTTTACTTCACTACAGCTTTATCACCTCCATTGCCCATTGAAGCTCATGTTGACAGAGTCAATCCCTCGACTGAAATCAATGTCACCATAACCAAAGCTAACAAACAACCGGGATACTTTGTCATAACCCTCACTTCAGAGATTGATGAGAGACAACATTCAAAAATTGTGACTGAGGGTCAAGTGAAATTTGATGACCTTACAGAAGGAGAAACCTATACTATCAAAGGACATGCTGAATTAGAAAAAGATGAAAGTGTCACTAGTTCTACTCGGATCTGTGATAAGGCTGTGCAAACATGTAGGTTATATTGTTTACATGTTATTTCAAGCAGAACGTTGTTATTGAAGTTGTAATGAGGAATTCACCGAAATATTGCACGCTCTATTATTCATCCAATGTGTTTGTAACCGACTTTGATAGCAAGTTTTTATATTCTATTAGTTATATCCTTAGTGTTAAGGTCTATTTTTTCGGTTAATGATGGATTACTCTATAAATATCACGCCTATAGTATTAATTTCTCATCCTTTTTCAGATCCACCTGTCTGTAAAAGACCAGAAATGACAGAGGAAAGACAGAATCATACAAGATTCCACTGGGAAGCTTCTCTACTCCCTGTGAAAGGTTATCAAATAATTCTTTCACATGAGAATTCTGAAGAATCTTTTTTCACAACCAATACATATCATGACCATGCACTCAAATCTGGACAAGAGTATTCTGTGAAGGTTGCTTTCGAGAATAATGCTGGCATCGGGAAATTTTCTGAACCTCTTCAATTCATTACGAGTAAGCATTCATTGGTTGTCATATTTTTAACTCTAGTGGAATGCTATATTTGAAGACACTTTCTATCACACTTTTGAAGTACGATTTTTATATTATGACTATCTCTCATTAGAGCCTTCAACCCCAACAATTACAAGCTGGGAAAGCAGATCGAAAAAAGAGGTTGTTGTTTCTTGCAGTGTTCCATCGCGGGCAAAAGAATATTTTTTCAAAATCAGACCGAAGTTTCTTAGTCCAGATGGAGGGGAGCTGGAAGAGAAAGAATTTGAGTCACACGAACCATCCCTCAAGCTGCCTCTAGAACATCTGAATTGTGTCGATTACAGTGTCAGTGTAGTTGCTGTAAATGAAGCTGGTAGCAGTGATCCATCTTTACCAGTTTGGCATAAGCATTGTAAGTATTGGTACACACATTAATAACTACAGCATAATATCATGGTTTTATCGTGGGTGCTATCTAAGATATATGAGGATTCGGTGGAACTAATGGGGTTTCAGTGCCAATTTCAGCCTACTGTGTATGAATAATGTTTCAGTAGCTCTGAAAAATAAAGATAGTTGCTACTAGTACAGAAATTGGGCACTGGTAGTAAGGTACAGTATTCATTTCTATTCATATAAATTTGGCTGTTGGCTAAAAGCATTCCGTTGTTGATTCACATTTCCCCTGTTTTATAAAGCAGAAAACGTCATACCGTATTGAGGGATCATCGTTGCTTACTGCATATAGATAAACTTAGCATTGCATTAAAGGTATTAATAGCATGAGATTAATTAATAAATTTATAGCATTAGAAATCCTCTCTCCAGATTTCAACTACACACAAGATCAGATGAAAAAGCAAGTCACTAAAATATACAATGAAAAACAGCATGTCAACGTGGAATGGGAAAATCTCCTTGGGGAAACAGAAGAAGATCTGAATGCTTTTCTCAAACTCAATGCTGGTCAATCTGTGATGTTGTTGGGACCACAGGGATCTGGAAAAACCCAGGAGTGTTGCCACTACTTGATGAAAACAGAGTTCAATGAAATGGTCTTCTACATCGATAAGACTGCGTTTGATTCCTGGAGTGAAATATCAATCCCTGGTTTGTTGAAAGAGTTATTTCCTAATCTTTTCGGAACAGGTAAAGATGAAGGAGGTTTGTTGCGTTACATGGGAGAAAATTCGAACAAGGTAACTTTTGTTATTGATAATTTGAATCTGGCAAAAAAAAATTACTCTGGTTGCACATATGAGGGTTTGGTCTCTGTTGATTGTCTGTTCTACAATCTGGTAAAAGAAAAGCGTTCTCTTTTTCCTGATTCAAGGGTGGTATTCAGTTCGAATACAAAGTCTGTTTATGATGTTCTGAAGCCGACAAAAAGCTACAAATTAAAAGGCCTTCATAAGGAAGCTATCATAAAAAGCTTGGATGCCGGCTGCAAATTTCTGGATCATGAAGCAGTGGAAAAGGCTAGGAGTTGTCTTGATAGTACTCCCATTATCCATGACCTATGCAGATATCCACCAGCATTCACGGCCTTCGTAAAGTATATGTCTACAGAAGACTCTGAATTAAGCGCAGCGGAACTGGTGTCATACATGCTTCAGCACATAATCATCAAGAAAAACGATTTAGGGGAAAAGGACTACAGTCAACTGGAGCGAATGTGGGAAGAAGTGAGACGGTCTAGTGCGTTAATAACTGTTGAAAAAAACACCGTGGAATTGAGTTGTAGTGATGTGTATTTTGAGGTATTAGTAGCCATGTACATCGTGCTCTTGCAAGATTATAAGAGTTTCAAGGTGTACCTCGGCGCTCAGTGTGAAAATCCCAACCTCAACTCGCTGATATTTCGAATGGTTCTTGGATTTTTGAATGCCAATGCAACAAGTTCTATCGCCAGTATTTTTTCACTGGCTGGGTTACTTCCGAACACAGTGGAATTTGCCAAAAAGAGCTCCAAAGTGTACAGGTACATCAAGGAGAAAAAGGATCAAATAAATAAGCGTATTAAGAATGGTACCGTTTCACTAGAGTTGTGGTCTATGTGCTTGGCTGAATTGGATAACGATAAACTCTCCCAATCGTTTGCAAGTTTGAATACCAGTATTTCTGTTTGACGTCATATTTGAATTTCGTCGCAAAAGGTATTGATAACACTATTCACCTGCGGCCCTCAGAGAGCAATTTCATCAGGATGTACAAAGTTTCGTGCCTACTTTCCTTTTCCATAGCATTTCATTTCCATTACATTGCAAATAATGAGATCCCCGGCCCCTGTATGCCACCTCTTCACCATATAGGGATATTTGCAAAATCCCAACGGACAACCTTCCCAAATAGTTCACAAACGACTATAAATAAGTGGAATTCCAACAATGTACATATTATTCGTTTCAATGGGATTATTAAATCAAAGAATGACATCCATGAAATAATGATAGTTGCCACTGTACTATGTATATATAGTATTTGATTAATTGCGAAAAGCTGCTTCTTAAATTGCTTGATGATTCTTAGTTGTGACACTTGATGCTAGTGATTTCTATACTCTAGCCACTTACTACTTAATAACTTTTTGCTCACTAATTATGCACCCATGTAATAAAAACGTACAATTAATTAAAATCAGCAAAGTTCCTGGTTGTACGACATTGTTTTTACCATGGACCCGTCTTCATTAAGGATTTTTAACTCGTCCTAATAGTAATACCATTGTTTTTACATTCTATGTAGGTATGTAGATACTATGATATTACTGCAGCATCAACAGTACGCTCTTGTATGAAGTTCGTTGGGTCCTTAAGCAGATAAAGCTTGTTTTAACTAGAAAAATAAGGAGAAATTTGATTATTAGACAGATTCCATTGTATTACTGTTTATAGGAGTCCTAAAAATTGCCACAAAACAAGTTTCTCTTCATTTAATAACTGTCAATAATTAATGATACAAAATACGACCCATTGTGTTAACTTTGCTACGAATGAGCACATGAATTGTTTGAAATAAAGTATAGGATTATGTGCTTTCGAAGATCCCAGCACATGTGTTGAACCAGTCGCGCTTATTGTTCAATTGTATCTCTTACACAATATGTATAAGGGCAGACATCTGTTTTAACCTAATGTCGACGTAATATTTCCTCAGTGAAGTGAAACAGTGGAATACCTGTCACATGACTACCACTTGTTTTCCGAACTTAGTACGAGTAGGCTGCCTTATGATATGTTCTGGTTATGTACTGAATTAGACTGGATGGTTAAGGCTTGTTAATAGCAGGCCTAAATTTAAATTGTGTTGTCGCCCCAGCTAGTTGCTTATATCTAGTATAAGAAAATGGAAGTTTTATCAACTGTATTAGGTATAGCTATAACCAGCAAAGATACATCATTGGAACGATCCACTACGATGTATGACGAAGATATGGTCGAATTTTACCATACCCAATGGATCATTTGCGACTCTTTATCACTGCCCTTCGCACTGATAGCCTTCTACGTTGCTGTATCTCAAACATTTTATTTGGTTCTGAAGAAAAACCATTCAAACGGCAATTCTTCACGAATGAATGCAGGGAATCGACATTCAAAAATAATTGTTGGAATGTGCATATTTGCTTCAGTGACAGCCTTTCTGAGGGCCGGGCTGGATTTGAGATTGGTCTATGGTAGACATGACGACATAGGATGCAATTGGGCATTGAAAATCAAGATTGTGACGTATGGACTAAGCTTATTCACAGATTATCTAGTGCTTTGGTTGAGACAAAGAATATTTTATGAAGACCCGAGACTGAGCTTGTTTGGATCAAAAATCGTGCGCGCTATCAGCTGGTTCATGGCTGCTATACTTATATTGTCCGGAATTCCGGCAATGTTTTTATTTGTATACGGAGTTAATTATGTTGGATCACCGGTTGGATGCCTGGCCGTTAACAGCGATAACATTGCAGTCATTCGCTATATTGCTTTCGTAGTTGGCACGACATTTTTTCAAATATGTTGTCTAAGTCTTTTTATATATCCCTTGATAAAACATTACCAAATCATGAAAGTTCTGGGAATGAAATGTCATGCCCGAAATTCCGTTATAGTTTTAGTCAAAAGAACAGCTGTAACAGCGTTTTTGTGCATGGTAACTGACGTATTGTCTGTTTTAACTGTTCTCTTTCTGGGAAATGTCGGCTCTATAAGTGTTCTTATTTATGACATCAATATTGTCATGAACATTTTGTGTGTGATATTCTCGTTCGCCGACTGGAGACAGAGATTTGCGCCTTGGACTATGTACAGAAATCTTCATTTAGATCGTGGTGGTAAAGTTCACCAAGTACCCTCTATAATTTCCGTTGACATAACCTCGCTGTAAAGTTATACGTTCCAACTATAGCGGAGTCAGAGGCATACCTAACGTGGGTGCAACTCGGCACCTAAAGGCATCTAAATAAACTTCTAATGATCCAATCACGCTGAAATTAGCACATATGAGACGGAATACATAAACTAACATTCCCTGAAAAACTTTAGTCGATTATAAAGTAAAAATTTCCAACCGCTGGATGTTACTGTTGGATCATGTATAACCGTTATGTGAAGTAATAATTTTCAACCGCTAGATGTCACTGTTGTATCATATATAACCTTCAAGTGAAGTAAAAACTTTCAACCGGTAGATGGCACTGTTGTATTATTTATAACATTTAAGTGAAGTAAAAACTTTCAACCGCTAGATGTCACTGTTGTATCATTTATAACCTTCAAGTGAAGTAAAAAACTTTCAACCGCTAGATGTCATTGTTGTATCATTTATGACATTTAAGTGAAGTAAAAACTTTTAACCGCTAGATGTCACTGTTGTATCATTCAAAACCGTTAAGAGAAGTAAAAACTTTCAACCGGTGGATGGCACTGTTGTATTATTTATAACATTTAAGTGAAGTAAAAACTTTCAACCGCTAGATGTCACTGTTGTATCATTTATAACATTCAAAACCGTTAATTGAAGAAAAAACTTTCAACCGCTAGATGGCAAAGTACAACCAACGATCAGTAACCCGGGACCGATCCATTCTAACTTCAATAGACAGCTCACGTACCCCAGGTGAAAGATGTAGATCGATATGATCTTANTAAAAACTTTCAACCGCTAGATGTCACTGTTGTATCATTTATAACATTCAAGTGAAGTAAAAAACTTTCAACCGCTAGATGTCATTGTTGTATCATTTATAACATTTAAGTAAAGTAAAAACTTTTAACCGCCAGATGTCACTGTTGTATCATTCAAAACCGTTAAGTGAAGAAAAAACTTTCAACCGCTAGATGGCAAAGTACAACCAACGATCAGTAACCCGGGACCGATCCATTCTAACTTCAATAGACAGCTCACGTACCCCAGGTGAAAGATCGATATGATCTTAATACACTGTTCAACTTTTTCAGTTGTAGCCTAGTATTTGTAGGAATGCATGTACAAGGTCCAACTACACCGGCTGGATTTCAGCAGGCCCCAAGAACAGCTCAGAATGGTGGAATCATGCCATCAAATGGACCACCAATGGAGACCATCCCACTTAATACTCTGATTGATTACATCATTCACAAAACCTATCATGACATCGTGGTCATGGCTGAGATATTTCCTGGTAAATCAGATATGGAAAGGAAGATCGACTTGGCTCATTTTGCAAACAGGACTCGACAAATGTTCATCAGACTATTAGCCGTAGTTAAATGGGCAAGTTCCGTAGGAAAAGTTATTAAATGTGAAGAAATAACCCAGTACCTAGAGCAACAGGCGATGTTATTCGTGGATACAGCAGATAAGCTACACACGTTGGCCAATCAGCTTGTCGTACAAGCAAGACTCCCTACATTTGCCGTCCCTGCCGCAGTTGATGTCTTGACTACAGGAACTTATCCTCGTCTTCCAAGAGCCATCAGAGATCGTATTATTCCCGCTGATCCTATCAAGCCGCAGGAGAAAAATACAACATTGAAACGACTTAATCAGATATTGATGTATCGACTTGTGACAACTAATATTCCGCTGCAGATAATGGAACTTGTTGTTGACAAGGGAATGGTTAAACTCATAGTTCCTCGGGAATTTCAGGTAATGAACTATAATAATTCTGTTATTCATTTATCTTGTATAAATATTTCTTATTGTATATTATCACTCGGTAAGATTAAAAAATCTCAAGACAAGTTTCGTTATTATTATCAATTTATATCAGGAAATTTTTTCATCTTTTGAGTTTTTGCTGTAGTCACCCCATGTACCCACTTACAGAAGCTATGTTATGCCTCCTTACTTTATGATCTAGAAAAATCATGTTCCTGGCCCTGGGCCTGCACTTAGACCACCCTATGCTTTGTCATTTCGACCGAAACCACAGAAAATATCTAAAAATAATTCATTTCGATTGTTGAATATATAATATTTTATTCAATATTTCTCAGGCTCATCTGACGTTAATGGGAGATGATGACAATGTTCCTTGGCGGCTTCTCAAACTTGAATTCATGGTGCAAGATAAAGAAACTGGAAGCGGGCGAGCGCTCGTGCATGACAGACAGATAAATTACATTCATGAACTTGTACAATCCAGATTGATTGCTAACGAAGATCCTTTGCAGGTGAAGTAGTGCAAACAATTTGTTATATGGACACATCAATATTGTTTAATTTTTATGTCATTTGTTTAGGATTTGTACAATGTTCTGCATTCATTTTGTTTGTCACTTCAACTCGAAGTCTTGCAAGCTCAGGCAATGAGATTGATACAAGTTAGATGGGGCAGACTCATTCAAATTGATGAATGTCAAACTGGAAACAGAGTCGTTATATCTTACTGGAGGTAGCTCTTTGAATTTGATTATTTGAGAAGCGTGGTGGTAGGTGGGTGAAACTTTCCTAGGAAAATGAGGTTTATTTCCAAGTTCTAGTTCATATGGACATTTCACATAACTGGATTTCCATTTTGAAATTTCTTCCAACTTACCATAGGTTCCCTACTGACACCCGAATGAAACTCGAAATTTAGTTTGATTGCATTTTAAAATCCACAATTTGTTATTTTATTGCTGCTTGATGTGCATACTTAGCAGCTTAATCAATAAAACCTTTTACAGACATACTTCGTCCAAGTTGGTCCCGCATCAGCCAATGAGCATCGTCATACAGCAGAAACAAACTGACGATGCTTGGTACTTAGATGTCAGTCACAAACCCCCTCTTCTTCTTCAGAACATCGCACTTGTCGAAAAGGCATCCATGATAAAAGATTTGTCGATTGAGAGGCTTCTTAGCGACACCGTGCAAGTCAGATCTTTTCATAAGCTGTATGAACTGAAACAATTAATAGTGAGACATATGAAAAGAGATGATTCATATATTTCCGATGATCAATCATGTCTCGTGATTACTTTGCTGGATCCGTGTCAGAGCGACGAAAACCTTTTCATATCGATCGATCCTCAGACAGGAATTTACGTCCCTGTGTTGAACGGCGCTGAAGAAAGCACTTTGTTGGAACTTGAAAAAGCAGTAAACGAAGTTCCGTTGAACCTTCTACTTTCGATTCCAAAATTCCGTACCAAGCTTGCGAGAGAAAGATGCAAAATGACCGTGCAAAATCTGCCTGCAACATGCTCAGAGAATCTGTTGTTAAGTAACAGTGAGATTCATCCAATCAACAGTCTTTCTAAAGAAGTTGTCTACATCAGATTGACAAATTTTGTGGATTATTACATCGTCGTTGAACTTATAGAAAATAAGGTGAATCCTACAAAGATCCTGTTTCGTTATCATCTGCTGAAGGTCATCCCAAATGAAAAGTCCATGTTACTCACCAGAAGAAACGATTCTCTGGAAATCAAAGCTCATTCTCTCGTAGAGCTGGAGACGTTGATGCTTCGAGATTATGAGGATTCTGGAAGTGGACTGGAAGATTCTAATGAAGAATCCTCGTCTGTCATGCATCCTGGTTCTCATTTTAACACAGAGCTTGCCCATGTCATATCCATGTGTGATTCTCGGATCCCATTCATCACGCTGATGGAGGAACTCGATAAAGAAGGTTTCATGCATCAAGGTATATTGGAAGAAGGAATCAATATAGGAATGTGCGTAAAAATTCTTACATTTCCTGAGATTTCTGCCTCTGTCATTCCCTCCGCTCTTTGTCATTCGCTTAACTCCTCCGTTGTGGAGTTTACTTTTCGTCTCGTCGACAAGTTTTCTAAACTCTCTCGAATCAATGGATCTGTGGTTTGGAATGCGGAATTGTTGGTTTGCGATAGACCTCTTAAAACCGAATCCCAGTTAAGTAATGTCACCCATCTGATGTTGCAGCTTGAGTACTTAGGATCTGGGTCATCTGTCAAACTCTTTATGGACGAGTGGACATCAATTTTGAAACTCTACGAACCAGTTGTGCATTTCGCAGAATCCCTTACTGAAGAGAATAGTCAATTGCATCAGTTAGTATCTGTCTATTCCTACAACTATAAATCAATTGTTCTGAAGTACGGCAATAAAAAACACTTTCTAGTTACGATCAAGTGGTCGACACAGACCAGCAAGTTCATTCTGCTCTTCGGTCGCTGGAATTCGAAAGGCCTGAACAATCACATGATCACAAGTCACGCTTTGACGAACATGTTCAACTCCGACCCCGACATTGGAAAGTTAATTCAAGTTTTGCATGATACTTCCAATCCAATTCAAGCCATCTGCTCTTTGCCGACACTCCCGCTAATGGGAATGAATGCCAGCTTGCCTCTGGTACCAAACCATCAGCAAAACTTCAAGAACCTAGCTCAATGTTTCACTCTGATTGTCCAAACCCCAACACATTTCCGATTGACGTTCCGATCTACCTACGCTCTTGATATTTTCTGTCTTTCTGACCAGAGAGTCGCGATAAGAGATGGCTCTTTCTCTCATTTTGATTCTTCAAAAATCAAAGAAGACGCTGTTCCCATAACTGGTTTGAAAACGTTTTTCATGTTTTGCAACAGACAGAATATGAGGAAGAGGACAGCTTCTGAAAGAGACAACCCTCATTCCCCAGGACAACAAACTGGGAGCACAATAGGAGAAATGCGATCCATACAACGGGGCGTATGGGCTGGGGCAAACCCAGTGACAATTGCTCACGAGCTCTTCACAAAGTTGTTAGCCCCTCCAAATACCCAGCAAGGATACTCGTCGTCCATGTTTGAAATATTTTTAGGCAACGCACTGATTGGACGGGAGCTCTTTCGACTCGTCCGACACTCCGTCCCAGATTCTCCGTACTATCACGTTGTGACGAACGTGAACCGTGACGACCCCCATTCGTTTACTTTCGCCTCAAACACTCTGCTGTTTCACACCCACATGCAGTATTTGACCCATAAACCCCAGTTGCATTTGGAAGTGATAAGTGCCCAACCCAATGTCACACAGGAGAAAGGTATTGCCCCAGAAACGTGGAATAGCGAAGATATAAGAATGATTGAACAATTTTTCCGGAGCAGGGTGGCCTGTGAACCGTTTTTAACCAGCAATCTTCATGCCTTTTGTAGCATCATCACTGGACCGTCCCTAGTTCTACGTGACTTGATCAAAGTCATTCGACTGGAAATCACAAACTTCCAAAATGAGCCGGCCGTCAAATGGATCCCAATGCTGTGTCTCACTGTTCCCCCAAGCTTAAAATATGCGCAGTCTGGGTACCCGGCAATTTACATCAAAGACAAAATTTTGATTTTTGTGCAGCTGACTCCGAAAATAATGACAGGACCACCGATGCACAGGTACATCTTTGATTTATGTTAATTTTGAACTGATTAAAGGGAAAACTTTTACTCAAAAAGCTATCACCATCAGGACATACTCAAAGTGTTTTTCTTCCTGGTGTCTCACTAGAATTAGATTCCCAATGATATATAATTGTATTTTACTAACATTGTGCCATTGTATGTCATTTTTGCAGATAAACTACTTTGTAAAAATCTCAGGGTGGGCCAGCCAACCATGCCCCTTGGTTATATATGATGGTATAGATATAGTATGGTTTCTGGCAGCCCTCATCATGACCGTAATCCGACCCCTCATAAAATAAGATACCGCCTACAATAGTCCACCTTAAAGCACCAGCAGTAAAATGTCGCAGTAAGAAATTAGGTGTAAGAGATGCCCGCTTTATAGTTGGTTAATGGTTGCATACTCTTGTTTCATTGTAACGCAATGTTCCTTTCAAGGCAAAGCGTCATAATTCCTATCGTTTGGAATCCTCGTGGAAACAGCATCACAACTCTTCCTGCAAACTCTCCTCATCTCCAGAGAATCGATCTTCATTTGAAACAGATGATGGAAAGGAGGCAACCCAACACTGAATGTAGTTTATTCGGGACACTGCGTTACCTGATGGAACATTTTTCAATGGGATGATCAACAGGTTTCTTTCGCAAAGGTATTCTCTACTTTTTGGATTATTAGAATGTCTACTTAGTTGAATAAGTGACAGCTTACTAAATGTATAATCACATGATGATAATCATGTAGCATGGTAATCAGTGTAAAACTGTAATGACAACTAGCCAATAAATGTTTCATTGACATTCATATCTGATACTATTACATAATATATTATGCATAGTGTAATCGAGGGTGGAAATGGGGGTCGCAGTGGGACGGTGTTCAAATAAAATTTAAGAAAAATATTGTCACCGGGTCTTCCTTCCTCACATCACTGTCACGGACCTAAACTCCCTAGTATTTAAACATCGTTTTCATCACTGAGTTTGTTAGATTATATTGATTATTTGAGTAACTTTTAACAATAGTGCATTAAGAAGCATTGTAACTCAATATAAAAAAAAATTATTTGCAATATGAGTGAAACAAAAATACAGGAACATTACGGTACTAATAACAATAGTAATAACTAATACTTTTCTATACAACAACAATTCATTTTATACAACTATAAAATACACACGATATGAAAAATAGAAAGGTTCTATGCCCATGTTAATTATTCGTATGATTTCGAACATATTGTTTCGTTTTTTGTCGTCTTATTTATACGAAAATGTTTGTAAACACAACATTTACAAAGTAATGAACAATCATTATACTATGTTTAGTGTAACATGGAGATCAGGTAAGAGTTATATATCATGTACAGTTAAATTTCTGCTACATTGGAGTAACTAATTCCTCTGCGTTAAACGTAGGGTTGTCACTTCCTTTCACTTCGTTTACATAGGAATAGCTTGTGTCAATAGTTTGTCCGTTCGATTCTTTCTTTGTTTCAAACATTTCTTCGTAAGGTGGCGCTTGTTTGTAAGATCCTTCACTATCCGTCTCCTCAGGGTAGGTTTTACTGTTATTTGGTATCACCATAGAGATTTCCTAAGACGAAAATATGATAATTCAGTAACGAAAAATGAATCTTTCCGAAACATCAGTGTATACTTATTAGGCAATGCTTAAAAACAATCGAATATGTTAGTTGTAAGCTGTTGTGCATAGTTGTGTGACATTGTTAGCGTGTATTGTTGCTCGGAACTCTTGTTGTAAAATGCCGTGGTCTACTCCCCTGGATGAATATGTCATTTGTAATCCAATAGTAATTCCTTTTCCTAAAACTTACAATATCTTGTACCGTACTGTAATCGACTCCACATCTCATCATTTTTTTGAATTTCTCCGGTAAACAGCCAAATATGACGTGATCAAATACGGGAACAATTAATCTGGGATCCACTTTCTTTCGTTGGCTACATCCACCTGTGTGTAAAAGATTTTCTATTGGTTATTCCATAGAACACCTTGTCCGTTAACTAATGTATATATTGGCGTATAAATCAAGTCTTGAAGCATAAAAGATCTCACAAAAACTAGATGACGACTATTACGCCGAGCATGAAGTTGTCGTGATGCTCGATACGTATTTGGTATCTGAATTGTATCTGTTACATTGACTTATGTGTGTAACCAAATTCTA
Source organism: Halocynthia aurantium (assembly GCA_013436065.1). NCBI lineage: Eukaryota > Metazoa > Chordata > Ascidiacea > Stolidobranchia > Pyuridae > Halocynthia > Halocynthia aurantium. The sequence continues at coordinate 593 of QXVX01009300.1, read as the reverse complement.
GTTATGTAATTCTAGAACAAGAATTAAACCCCTTTTACCTGTTATTAAGCTCACAACAAGGCCGATAAGCACAGTTACCATGAAACCAATCATTGCGTAGTAAGCGTATGAAACATAATATAAATTAGCAATTGGAGGTGGTTCATTTGTAAGATTTTCTTGCATCGCAGTTGTCAGTTGTGAGATTTTTGTCGTTTGATCCATTACTGTCGTCATTGTAATATTCATTTGGGGTATTGTACAGTTTTCAATACTCGTTTGTTTGAGATTGAGAAACTTTGGAGGTGGTTTGTATATCGTAGATCCAATGTAGATCCATGTTGGGAAAGCTATACCAAAGATAAGTCCAACGAAGGCTCCCTAAGAAATAGAATTAAACCAATTAACTTAAGTGTAATAGCAGGCAATTGTTTCTTTCTAATACTGTCTGGCATCACTATAACTAACTATATTTATATGGCAATACTATTTATAAATATTTTTTTCTCAATTTCGATGCGCCTTATTTGTAGCTGTAGAAGCATACACGAATTGCTTAAACAAACTCACCGAAGAATTTGCACATGGAAACAGCAATCCTAATGAAAATAAAC
>QXVX01009298.1:0-47199 GCA_013436065.1 Halocynthia aurantium | reverse complement strand
TATTATTATTATTATTAGTTTTATGGCATCGGCGATTAAACTCTCAATCACTCCCCATGAATAAATTTAAGGCTATCATCCAAAAGAATATATTGTAAAATCTAAATGAAGTCAAACCTTGCCATCTGGTTTCAGTGTTACCGGTACAGTTGGTGTAATGACCTCGGGAATATCAGGCTCAGGAAGATCCATAGGGTACATATCTGTCAAGAAATATTCATTAGTTGTTTGAGCAGCGTTTCAAAAGTTCCAAAAGCCATGCATGCAAAAATTTACCCTGTTTGCATAAGTTAACATATTTCACAATCTCTTCATCTTCCCTTTGCCTCTTCCAGCGTACAATATAATGCGTGATGATGCCGTTTGGAAATTCAGGTGGTTTCCATTTGACTAAAATGGAAGATGAATTCACTGCTCTCGCAGTGAGATCCGATGGAGCGGAAGGTTCTTGGAAAGGAAAAAATGTTGTGAAGATTTATACAAAGTTTCAAAAATTTATTATTCCATGTAATGTACATCACATAGATCAGATTAAAAATATATAAACCAGTTATTCCTGAGAGAATATGTAAGTGCTAAATATTTCTCACCAGCAGTCTTGGTCATAAAATATGTGATGTTTGATTGTGCACCCTTCTTAGCAGATGATGTTGTGTAGGTTTGAACGTAAAAAGCATATTGTGTGAACGGCCTAAGGTAGTGCAGCACGGCGTCGTTTGTTCCTGAACCATTTGCAAACTCTTCGCTGTTCGGATTCACCAAAGTATCCTTGATAGACCAGCTGCAACAACACCATAAATAGAATTCTCATTAAAATTTAATAAGTTGCTTGAAAAACAACAGGTAATTGAGAAGGATAAGGATCTTATCGATACCATAAAGTAAAGGCGGTAAATGTCAAGTAGCATACGGAAGAATTTTATGATAAAACTGGCTCCAGAATAGCATGAATACTGAGCATAGCTAATGCAACATTTTATGGCTTCTTCTCAGTCTGTCACTATGCGGTTCCAACTCTGAAAATTGTTTTTTAAAGTTTTTTCTTCAGGTTTTGGCATGCACATCTCCCATTATAATTGAGATGTTTGATATTATTAGATGTGATATTATCTTTTAATGACAGAAAGTAAGGTATGCATGCTTATTCAATTTGTGCTAAATGTTTAGTAAAAATATTGGAACATATTTTTTTATTCAATATGATGTGGTAATCAGCTGACAATAACGCCTATCACGATACTTACAGATACTGTTTGTTGTAATGATTGACTTCACCGTGACCATAATATAATAATTTTTTTGACCAGAAAATGTTGGTATGTCGGGATTCAACTGTAATGCTACTAGACAGAAACGACTTTCTTCCATTCAATATCTAATGGCTTCACTCAATATGGACCAACTTCGTGTGATGAGAAGGTATCCACGACTAAGTTATAAGTCTGTTTCACTCTTTTACACTCTTATCATGAAACAACATATTTTTTCAATTCCGATTTTAAACAATAATATTACAACAGAAGAAACAATGACAATTGCACTTGCTGTCCTTACCTTGATTTGCTGCAAGCTGAAATACCTTCAAATCGAGTTGCGTTATGAAATTTGCTGTAAAAAAAAACAATAAAAAAATACAGTACAGTAGAGAATCCCTTGCCCGAAATTCCTAGGACAGAAAGTGTTGCGGATTTCGGATTGTTTTTGGTTTCGGAACATTTTTATTTATTATAACTAAGCGGGCCCTTTTCCATATGTTTTTGTTGTCCTTGGCTGGTTTCCTCACACATAAAAAAACGTACACCATTTGTGTATGATTTTTTACTATACAGGTATTGGGTTTATGTAAGGTATGAAAACAAAGCATGAAAATATGATTACAGGTAAACAAAATGGAAACCAAACAAATTCAACATTTTATTTTTAAAATAATGTACAAGTAATGACACTAGTCATGCTACACTCATACATGGAGGTGAAATTCAGATCTCACGTAAAAATAATGTTTTTTTACTTACTGTACAAAAAAACCATGATGATCTTCAAAGATTCTACAGAACAGCAAAAAATGACTCACGATTCTTTGTAGAAAACTTGATAGCCGATAAGCGTTCTCGGGTCAGTAATATTTACGGCATGCCAAGTTATCCGGACGGTGGCAAACTGTAGCTTGTCCATGGGCATGTGTTCTACTGATTTGATGTTCAGTGGATTCATATCACCTGTACGAAGATATTGTATGAAGATTGATACCTAGGATAATTATTCCTTTGTAGATTGTGTATGCTCAATGGGCAAATTGCCTCCGAATGAAGCTCTACTTGTGAGTTTTATTTTAAAAAAAGTGAGTAATGTTCGTTTATAGTGTAATTAAGTTACTCATGAAGAATATGTTAAATAATATATATCTGTGCTTCTAGAGTCCTGCAGAAAATGTTTTTAATTTGGCACCACGACTCTTAAGGCCGATCTCTATCCCTATGAATATCAAATTGGTCATTGGTCATCCACATGAGGTGCAGAATTGCATCAAAATTAATACATTAAATTTTATTTCAAAGATACTAATCGAAATTTAATTTACTGGTAGCTGTTGTATGTTTCTGAGTGAAAGCTTACTACGCAGAACTATTTATGGACAACTGCATCCCATGCAGCTCAATCAGGCGTACAGTAGGCGTTTTTAGTGTTTACCGTTTATTATGTCAGTGGATATTCCATAGTCATCAAACCTTCAACAGGAATGTTGGCGATATGATAAAGTGCTGTATAATTATAATATTGACATAAGACGTATTGGCATAATATTGACATAAAACTGTTCATATAAAATAAACACTCTTATGTAAATATTTCATTTTGAATTTTAAAGCCATTCAATTCAACACACATTTCGCAGAAATGTCGGCTGAAGACAAATGAATATTCAGGTAAAATTTGAATCCAGATTCACATCACTGATGTGAGAATTGTAATGCTTCCCAAATAGCATTCGGGAGGTTGTTAGGTGGTATTAATATAGTCACTGATGGTATGATGATGGACCCAAGAGGTTACCTAAGGTCACCATCATTGCTGTAATGACCCTGATATTGCCGGTGGCCTAGATAGGCATTTTGATTGACTGCGAGGTAGGTCAATGTATATTGCTCAAGGACACAGAGATGGCTCTGTGCAAGATACAAACCCACAACATGCTGTTTGGGCAGCACATTTGTTCCACTAAATAATACACATATATATTTGTTTTAAAAGAGCTGACTATATGGAGTTTAGTATATTTGGCTTATATTGAGATGGTATTGCTATAGTCACTGACAAAATGATGATGAACAGAAGAGGTTACTATAACCTTGCCTAAAGACATCTTGCAACCTCTCGGTTGTTAGTGGCCACTCTTCCACCCACCAATATGGGAGAAAATGTTCTTGTAGAAATTCTGAATAGTGCCATCTAGTGGTAAAGCAACATAACATTATATTACTTACATGTTGCCCTGTCTCCATTAGTTATTTCACTTATGTCCTTGTCATCTTCCTCAAGATTCGTCAAAGAACTGACTTTTTGAATATCCCTCAAACATAGACGTGGATTGAAGTGGAAAAATACCTTCCCTCCACCAATGGTTAGTTTATTTCCGAAGTCTTCCCCCTTCCCGGCATCAGAACTATTATGGATGCTTGGAAATAATCCTCTCAGGTTTTGATTGTTCAGCACATATAAACTGTAAGTCCTATGAAAATGAAGCAAATGATTCAAACTACACTCGTTCCCATTTTTACACACATTACACACAACAAATTTTGCTCCTCCATCTCATCGAGTTTGTAAACAACAAATAATACAAAAACTGTTGTTCACGGGCCCCAACCTTTACCTGGTGTTTGAAGTGTTTAAATAAAGAATATAAATAAGAAAGAAAAATGTAAACGATTCTGTAAAAAATAATAATGAATAAATGGCAAAAATATTCACAAATTACAAAGCCATTCAATTGTCTTCTGTGGTTGCAATGTCGAATGTGCTACACTCGCAATAACACAGTAACGATTAACGAATTTTCAATATATGACGGAGTTTGTATATGAAAGAACTATGTATATCGTATATAAAGGAAGTGATGCAGTATAAATAAGCATTTTTGTACAATGAAATTCCTACCGGTCGAAGTAAAAAGCGGAGCTGAGAATATGGATTAGCAAATCTATTTTCACAATAGTAATGAAAAATTTTAATGTATTAAAGTAGAAAGCTATTTTGCAATAGATTACCCTTCACCAGTCACATACATATCATAAGCTAGAAAAAATAACGTCTTATTAAAAATGTATATTGGCAGACAAAAAAGTATTTTCCTTCAATAATCATTATAACTCATGCCCAAATGTTACCCTGACTAACTATTTAAGGTTTAAAAATGTCTCGCAATTGATAGGGGTTCTGAAATTTTAAAGGTACTACTCTCAAATCACAGATACATAAGTCATAGTACATAAGTACATAAGTTACGTACCAGTTACTCACATCAGCTTCACCCAATATAGCCTACATCCATTACCATGTAGTCAGTAAAAAATTGTCTAATGTCTAATTTGTCCTAGTGAATTGGAATTTTAATGGCGTACGCCGTAGTTTTCATATTGATGGAAAGATCCATAACAATTAAACAGATTATTCGCGGGAATAGCAAACTAAAGTATAAATGTGAAAAGAGACCTGTATATGTTGGGAGAATGCAAGGGATGGCGATCAAGCGAGACCCGGAACTAACGACAAGTACTACTATATGAAAATCACAACTCTTTTCTACAGCCATCATTTCTACTACTGTATTCATTTACTTACTCATCTTTCAGAGCAGCTTTCACTCCGGTAATTCTTTTTAATTTTTTTAGAAAAGCAAGCGACGCTAATGATTCTGATCCTCTAATGATAAGAGATCCAACTTCTTCAAGTCCTTGCAAAACATACTCCAGGTCTGATAAAATATCAACTGCAAAAAGAGGAGAAATCATAAAATGAGGAATAAACAATACAGAGCCTAAAGAAGATGGTTCATATATAGTTATATACAGTACTGAGATTTAATAATAATGCAGGAATTCTCTGGTCTATATAATTGTTCACTGTATTCCAAATGCACAGTATTTAAAATTAAAACGTGTTTCAATGGTGGTGGAAAACTTGAAATTTCAAGCTAATGGAAACTAAGGTAAATATTTAGTTCTTTTCGTCTGCTCAGGATGTTGGCAAGTGCTTTGCAAAGTATGTAACAAAAAAATATGGACATCAGCTAGTTCATATCTTATAACTCTTTGATTTATCTCTCAGACTTAAAAATTATGCCAATGACTACTACATTACCTCGACTTGTGATTATTATAAATGATCCCACAATGAACAACTGGCAATTGCTAGTTTGTACATCGAACACAGAGATGCCTTATATTTTCTACTAGTAATGTTAGGGATAATATTAACACTGTTCAACTATTTCGTCAAAGATGGTAATTTTTTTTGTCTGAGTAGAGATTCAAGTTATTTGGCCCTGCTTTTCCCAGTTATTGTCTAACAAAAGAAACTGTAAGATGATACAAAAACAATGGATACCAATCAGTATATTCACACACAAAAAACAAAAAAAAAAACCTACCTCCTCCGGATATGTGAATCGTAAGTCGACCTGGAATGGATGTGCATCCAGAGAGCAAGTTCAATGACTGCCGATCGCTCACTATATATTCTGTCATAACCTTACACACTGTAAAAAGTAGAGGAATATAGTATATTAGATGGCATTTCTAGTTCTTTGTCTAAGCAGAAGGTTTAAGCTGAAGATGCACTGATATTCATGCATAATCAAAATAAAGTATTAGTATTGTGATTAGTCAAATTTAGATAAATTCATAAAAATTTCCCAAGAATGAGCTTATCCTCCTCATTACATCGTGATTAATTAATAAATCCAGTTGGGAGTTCTGCAATGCACAAAATCCCACCAAATGTTGTAGTTTACATGTATTTGGCCTCAAGTCATATCATTCCTTAATTACTATGTATGATCCTCTCACCATCCAACTGAGCATATCATTTGCTATATCATGGCAGGGGAATGGGGATAATATCTCTAATGTGTGTTTTTCAACTACTGTCGGTAAGTGATCTGGTTGAGGGGGTGGTGAAGGGTGTGTGGCTGGATAGGGTATCAAATTCGGTACTTACCTCTTTGAACATATCATGCTGTATTTCATCCAAAGAGTCAATTACTAATCACTAGAGTTCAGTTTCCCATATTTTCTTTGTGAGTGAATAAATGAACGATTGACCGCACATTAGTTTACTTGTAATAAGGGTAACACTCACATTCAAATTCATAAATAAGGGATGGAAATACTAACACATTGAAACTGATGACAAAACTATTTTTTTTCTCAGATTCAAATTAAAAATTAATAGAGACAGATAAGTTCAACGACCTAAAATAACCTCCAGTACAATAACATCATCAACTATTGTTACGTGTCAGTGGAAATTACCATCCACAGTGGATGTATGGTGGAGTGTGCTAAAAAGTTGTTATAAAGCATTTTTTTTGTTAACACAAGTAAGTTGTGCTTCGACGATGCATTGATTAAATATTTTTTAAATAAAAACAATATTTTTTCAACTGTATTGACGAGGGCCGCTGGAAGAATAGTTGAGAGCCACATGCGGCCCTGAAACCAGTGGTTAGAACCACTGGTCTAAATGAACAATAATCAGAGATCGACGTCTATTTTCAGAGATACAAAACAAACGGCTATTGACGTTGTATATGGAAGTTGGTATAGGCATTTTTATGCTGTCAAAATTCTAGTACTAGTGAATTTGTATTAATCAGATGCATTTAGCAATGAATAATGTTACAAAAGCAATGTTAAAATAAAAAGACAGTTATTCTACTTACCGTGTTTACATTTTTTTCCACAGTAGACACAATAGTATTTTTTTTCTCGATCATATTTTTCAGAATAACCGCTCGGGCAGTATTTCAGGCACTGATCTTTATATATTACCCATGTCACACTTTGACACCATTCTCTAGTAACACAATGCCAATTGTTTTCCTATAAAATATAAGTAAGGACTTGAGAGCTCACTTACAAGCATTTGATTTTTAAAACTTGTATTTTATGTGGAATGTGGCTCAGAATTGACAATTTGTAAATTTCTAGTGGAGATTAGAGAGTTTCAATCCACCATTCAAGATATCGAGACAGCGCCTAATGTAAAATGGATTATCATCAATACAGAGTATATAAGCCAGACACACTTTTTGTAATCTTTGAAAGCATCTTGGTCCCATGGGTTTTGAATACAAGATCGAAGCTATTATTCAAGTCAGTTACAAAGGTGTATGATCATCATTAAAATCAAAAAACAAAACATAAAGTTTTCTAGAATAATTTCGAATTCAAAAGAATAGTTCTAGAACTTACATAAATATTTTACATGGTATATATACCAATTTCTTCAACACAATTGGTAACATATTGATTTGAAATTCATAGCCAACGAAATATCAGGTCATTCTAAAACCAGGCAATCCAAAGAAAATTTGAATGCATTTCAAGATGCTTATACTTTGAGCTAAAAAATCTCGACTCGATGAGCTTTAGACATCGACATCAGCTTCTCAACTTACCAAATAGCTGCCAATCGGACATTTGGCGACGCATTCCCCTTCCTGATAGGCATTTCTACATGAAAAGCAAGCTGACGCATTGTTGGGGCTGCTGCACCCAGCTAAACACTCTTTGTGGCAAACACACTGTCCATCCATGCAAGCATTGGGACATTCCACGGGACATGGACCTAAAAGAGAGATTTTCTTTTAGTTTTTCTTGTATAATTTGAATTTGATGTCAGTCGATATACTTCAATGCAAAGTTACATTTAAATTCAACAGGCTCCACGCAGAACATAAAGTTTTCAGAAAAATCATGGGGAAAATGTCACACAACTATTGTGGTAGATTGGTTGGAGGGGGTTGTAAAATTACTTACAAATGATTAATTTTAAATTCTACTGTAATTTCTAGACCATAGAGCGACGCAACACATAAAGCTCATGCAGTAATTTTCGGAAAAATCGTAATTTGATCAAAGATGAATCAGTGATCGATCATATCGATCCAGAGATGCATACGGCCCATAAAAATAACAAGAAAAAAAAACATGAGAACGTCACACTCTCTCGCAATACCATGTATCAAAATACAAAACGTCAAAATTCGAACGATAATTTATTTAATGCTTTACAACGATCGTCCGATGAAACAGATGTACGAAACGGACAAGTATATACAGACACTGTACTCTCCAATATATTACTTGATGATTTGGTATTGAAACTGTATCTGATAGTTGTTTTGCCCGTTTAAATTGCGAAATGCTGGCGTGAGTAAAAATCAAACGATGATTTACTCATTTTTGCTGCTAGTTCTATCGCATGTAAATCATCTTTATTCGCACGCATGTGCGTTACATGACGCAATTTCAGTTTGAACTCGTAATTAAGAACTCGCCTTATACGTTTTCAAATTCATATATTCTTTAAAATTTACAATGTGCGCCTTATAATAGGGAGCGCATTACATTGTGTGAAGTACAGTTGCATACAGTCACTAGTCGACTTACGACTCCATTACGAATTGACTGATCGATTTGTACCTGAGTCAGTCATAAATCGACATCGTAGGGAATAACAATGGAAAATATATAGCCATGCATGTCCGAACTCTTGCTGAAGAAGTGGTACAAGCTGTGTGAGCCAGATAACCATATTACCTCGGGACAGTCACGATCGTGCGGCCCGCATACGATTTATTTTTTATTTAATTACTTTTGATGTGATCGTAAGGCGAACATATAGCATTGAATAATAAAATATTAGAAAAATATAGATTTACATATTGTGTTATAGAACAAACACTGTTCTATTCCGTGTTATTTAAAATTCCTTCGAACATAAGTCAGAAAATATGTATATAAAGCAGACGATAACATTTCAAAGCAAAGACTTTAGGTTTTTTGTTTAGGTTTTTAGGTTTCCTCCGGGCATAATCAAAATTACTAAAATGTTTTTCATGTAAATAAGACTCCGTTTTCTATCTTTATCTCCATTTAGAACCGAGAATTATTTGTAATGTAAAAATGCCCATAGAAAAACATACAACATATTTATCTTCTGAATGTCGCTTGATTCTGAGCGGGTTCTCGAATTAGTTCTAAATGTGGGCGGAGTAACCATGGGTGTTTTTAGCCGTTTTCCCGGCTGTTTGTTGAAAAACATGCCATGTAAGTACTGTGCGATGTGTTATTTCCTAGCAGGGGCGTAGCCAGGGGGTAGAGTGTCGGAACCCCCCCTTTTGAAAAAAAAAAATTCCTGGCTACGCCCCTGTTTCCTAGTATGATATTAAATACGGCTACCACGAAATGGTACAATATTTGACCATTTGATACTTTAGTCTTGTCAAATACAACACAACAACACATTGCAAGATATACAAAAACATCGCATCGTAGGTTTTACAGAGCATAGCAACGATCTTAATTTTCTTCTGAATTCATTTAAAGTCAGTGTATGTCTATACTGCTTATATTTTGGAATGCTTTCACTTTCATTTGGATAACTATTAAATAACGTGTCGATTAAATAAAGAAATTTTGAATCTGTCCACCCCCAAAATTTCATTTCTCTCGTTTCAGAATTACTGTTTTTTTTAACCTATTTTTTTCTGGCAAGTTGACAGTGGTATCACAAACTAGTCTCTGATATTAAAACGAGCAAACTTGGGATTAACCGTGTGCTGATTAAAAAATCCAAACAGCGAACCATGAGGGACAAGTTCTCTTGCTATTTTCTCTCTCCTATAAATATCAAAACATCATCCCTCAAAAATCGATGACAAGCCGCACTGGGATGAAAATTGCTTACATGACGTCATTCGAGTTTATCAAAGGGAAAATAAGAAAATATAACTGACTCTCACAAAGGCCAGAGGCATAAAAACCATTACGCGTATAAATCCATGTTCATGTGTATAAGAACTGTTGAGTTAACGTCTACATTGAATCAGCAATCGTGATTGAATATTCTAAATTAAAATGAAAAGAAAACTAACGAGATGAAAAACACAAGCTCCCACTAATCTATTTCAAACGGCATCTCAAGTGATTCCAGCGCAGGAATCTTCATCGCAGCAGATTCCCGGAAAATTTATCGAAAACAAGTTATCTCCGATACTGTTTCGACTGTCGGTAACGATAATTGGCAAGTAGCAAAATTCCATTACAAATGAGCGCACTTAACACGAACAAAACTAATCTTGAAAATTATAGGCTGTCAATCATTCGTTCTAGTTCTGATGTAGCTGGCGCTTTCTGACCTTCTGTAACACAGTAGCCCTCTTCACATTTCGAGACGATTTGATTTCCTACAAGACGGACGTCTTGCAAATTGGAGAAGTATGCAATTATCTTCAACCTCCAGTACGCTTATGTCTATGACTCAATCGTCTGTCGGAGGTTCTATACGGCTTAATTAGCAGTGACGAAATTTAACGTATTTAACTCTTCGTTCCCTTGCATGTATACGCGATAGATTGGTTAAACTGGCCTTCTCACGACGTTGTTACCATAAACTAGAACACTGGTTCACAATCTGGCCGATAGGGGGCGATAACGTAACAATTTGGCAACAAAAACTATTTTTGTGTTGTTTTTACCTCAGATTAGTATTTATTAAGTACCTTACGAATTTATCCTACTTAAACAGAAGATTTATGCGCCAGGGGCTTTCTTCTTCAGGCGGGTATAATTACAAAAATATTATTTTTCACACATGAAAACCAGCGTGAAGAGAAACGAGCTGAAGAGGGGATCAGGTGAATAGCATGATTCAAAATTATACAATAACTTACGTTTTTGACAAGCTTGTCGTCCCCAGCAATACTGTTGTGATTCATTCCATGAGCATTGACCTTCTTCCCCACATTGATTGGGGCAGATTTTATCATCCGATAGTCTGTTATCTCTGATTACAACGTCCTTCTTCAAATCGCTGTTTATGAGCTTGTCACCGAGCTGAATTAAAATATAAAATTATATATAAACCCTGGGCGATAATTCGAAAAATAGGACATGAAAAATGCAGAGGTATACAAATAAACGCTCATGTGCCTATGAAGTGAAATTCGCTTTAACCAAGTATTTTTCATCTATAATGACATTTTTGGAGCAGTTTATCATTCTTTGTTCTTCGACCCACACAAATATGTAATTTGTACTGAAGCACAGTATTTGCATAAAATTAATTTGTCAAGCATGAGTACAATGTAAACAGATGTTCTATTTCGTTTAAATATATTTGAAGGAAGAATCCGTGGTTTTATTGCGCAATTGTGATTTTATTTGAGAAATTTCAGAGAAAAAACAATATGGTTCGTTTGTATTTTTAATTTTTCTGATGCTTGCTGGAGTAAGGTATTAAAACAAATAATTATCTTATAGGCGTTTGAATAGAAACACACCCGAATATACGCCCACCTTTTTCCGACAGGGCTTATTATTATTTCTACCAAAAATAAATACAGTTGACATGGTTGATACATTTACAAATAAGACGAAGCAATACAATAATAACTGTTATGAGGGAGTTTGCTTAAATAAGTGGAACTGGCAGAGTATGAGGGTAGCCTTTAGCATTGGTACATACCTAACGTTTACAATGGAAGATATACGCTAAATCAGGGTTGTGAGAGCTGAATAGCTGGGAGTAGCAACCTCAAATCAAAACCAAAAATTTCAAATAAGAAGTAATCCCGTCTTTGTGTGGCTAGTCTGTGATAAGATCTGCCTACCAAATACCCGATAATCGCATAGGGTATATTTCTAGCATCCAACTACTACTAACCAACTACGAACATACATATGTTCGTATAGGATATAGCCAGTCATATTGAGGTTCCCAAACACGTGTTTAACATAATAACCTGTAGTGTTCTGGTGTCGTCATATCCTAACCCGAAAGGCATGCGCTGCCTTCCCCCATTGAATTAAAATCTAAAAATATTGTCGAGCTACTGACCCTTGACCCTTACGTTGGTGGGTATTACCATTAAGTATTGCTTCTCTAAATTTCCCACTTACAACATCACATTTGATATAATATTGCTCGAAGAGCTGAAGTTAGTATAAATTATTTCTTGTGGTATTTGGTCGCATGCATAAAACGAGTCACACATGCACTACTGCAATTTTATAACTAAAATATAACAGTCTGTTTTACTTCTTCCAACAACTCAATGATAAACTAAACAAAAAAATTACCAAAATGTCGTATAAACCAAACTTCTATAAAGGAAATTCGATATCATTTTCTCAAACTTGTAACTTGAAACCAGTATAAACGAGTAATTCTTGAATTTTGGCCAATTTTGGTTTCGTATCAATGCTGATTGTCGCATTTGGTGAGTGTGTGATCTGCTTTTAAGGTCTACACAATACACACACAACAACATAGGAACAACTTGGGTGACTACAGCGATTCAGTCGGGTTATTTTTGGAATAAAAAGGAAAAGTTTGTCAAGAACCATTTAGAATCGCGTTGTAAATGCGACTTCAAATTTCCAGCTGTTGGGAAATATGGAAATGGTAAACATGGTTAAATAAAAACACTGCAGAGTATGTAACAGTACAGCATAATAATCAGCTATGGGAAAGAGTGAAATTGAGAACAGCGTATGGTTAAATAAAAACGCTATCGTGTTGAGTTACAGATACAGCAGTCTTATAATTCAATCAATGACAAAAATCCTTTAAAGACTTGCTACAAGCTGGAACTTTCTTTGATAGTTGTCATAGGATATGCTGATCGTTTTTTAAACTAACATTTCATTGCCTGGGGTTAGTAAACCGTAGCAAATGGCTTAGAGCCTTAAGTGCAGTTAAAGGTGTATCATGCGGTATTTCAAATGTGTTGTCTATATCTTGTACTGAAAGCCAATTGGGAAAAGATTGTTGACGCTGATACAAAACTAAGAGGTAAATGGAATACATGCGTTTCACTCAGGGGAATTTTCTGGTAATTCAAAATGGAATTAGCAGATGACTTTCAATTTCAAATCGAAACAAAATTGAACATAAAAGTGCGCTTGACTTAATTAGTCAATTTGCGACCTTCTAGGTCGAAGGTCAAGTATATGCAGATATAAATAGATACAAATAACAATAAAGTACTCACCTTTCCCAGACTTTCCCAGTTCACAGAATTCAAATAGCATAATTTGTTATTTTTCTGAATTCGCACTCCACCTCGGTGTATGAGTTGCAAGTTTTCAAGGCCAAGCTGAACATTAAAATAGAGACTAGGGTAACTTGATTTCGAACCCTGAATTAGCGGGAAGCCATACATTCCATCACGTTCACAATATTCTGCTTCATTTACCATATGCTGATATAATGTTTAGTATTACGATAGCAAGGTTCAGAGAACTTGAGACATGATCCAAAGTTCCCAGCAGACACGCCAATATTATAAAACTAAATACAACGTTTTGAAGGCATACTGACTACTAGTTTGACTTATCAGGTGAATATTCTAAGTAGTCATGTCGTATTCTCTTACTTAAAGAAATAACTAAAATATATACAAATTATTCGTTATTGATTATTAAAATATACTAATCACTTTTTATTACACCTTTTGCCACTGTGGATTTTTGCATGGGGCGCTTATATATATATATATTTCAATTCTATCTAGTCGTGATTTTAATATCACCAGACGTCCCTCCCAAGCCTGAAAGCGTACTAATTCCACAAAGGCCAAAATAAATCCCTACAATATTTATTCAAGTCAAGGGGACTTTTCAGTAGTAGCAGACATTAAAAATGTATGCGGCTCAATGAAAAAAAGTGGCCAACGCTTCACTGCAAACGATGTACAATTTTAGGCACTTCCCTACTTACGAACATTCAAGTTAAAAACTTTCGGAAATATGAAAATAATCTGTCTATTAATCAAACCTTTTTTTGCAATCAGTTATACAACAGTTGGTATTAACAAAAGTACTGTTTGACTTACGAACGAACGACGAACATTTTCGCTTACAAACAAACTCCAGGACACTATTATGTTCGTGAGTAGCGGGATGTGTGCTATTGAATCATTTAAATATAACTAACCTCTTCCAAATGTGGATTTTCGTATACCACGAGGGAATATTTAGAAAACACTCCTCTTCCGCCGATTACAGAGAGATTCGGAAACAATCGTCGAAGAGAATGTAGTCCGTAAACTCGATATATAAGCAGATATTCCGTAATTACGCGAAGTTTTGGAAAAGTGTATCTAAAGGAAAATATTGCAGTTAAAATAAACTACAGCCTGTGGAGAGGATAATCTCCGTTACAGCAACGTGATTATCCAGGTGCTTATCTCGACATAATGCACAGCTGAAAGGGGGAGTAATTTATTAATAAATTATAGTGATATAGAGTGTATTTGCAAAATAGTGCGGTAACAGTACAAATAAGTGGTTAGGGCAATCTCCAATCACCTAAAGGTAAGGCAGTAATCTGATTTAGAAATGGCCGATGCAACCCAGAATAAGCATGGACAAAACGGGTCTGCGCTCCGGGTGGGGTCGGAATCTCCAATCACCTAAAGGTAAGGCAGTAATCTGATTTAGAAGTGGCCAATGCAACCCAGAATAAGCATGGACAAAACGGGTGTGCGCTCCGGGTGGGGTCGGAGGAGGTCAAATATCGATTTAGCATGCGTTATTTAAAAAATTGCATGAAACTAAAACCATTAACCCGGATTTCAACATATAGTCAAATAATTGGTCTTTCGTAAATTAGCGTTTTTCGTATAGATAAGATTTCCCCCTTTGACGTTTGATATGACACTGACAGGTACAATAAAACAAAAGGGTTAAAGCGGTGGTTTTCAACCTAGGGGTTGCGAGCCAATTTCCGGGGGTAGCATGGTCATTGAGAAAAAGAATAGTTAAAAAAATATCACAATTGCTTTATACGTTTTCATAACATTAGACAATTGTAAATTAGGATTTATTCGAAATAGTAAGGAAACACCGTCCCCCTTTTCTAAAAGAGTAAGGAAACGCTGTCACCACATGACTACACCAGTTCAGACTTTGCTGTAATGGAAAAGTTCCAAGAAATGTTATGGAAAAAACGCCACATTTTTTACCACGAATATGTCGACGAGGGAATAACAGCGGTGTTACGTTATACCGAGTCTGTACTAGTCTGGGGTATAAGGAGGGCTGGCAGATCGTGCTTATTTCTGAGATTTGTGCTTATTTTGAAGAATAGTGTCTATAGTAGAATAGTGAATATATTATTGTGCTTATTTCTAAGAAATGTGCTTATTTTTGATTTGCGTGCTTAGTTGGTCTTATTAGACACTCACTTCTCATTAGTTCACTCACTTTTCAAAATCTTTTTTTTCTGTATTGTGCATAAAAACAAGTTGAACGAAGCCATTGACAATCGTGCAGTTCTCCAGCCAGTTCAAGTTTTCCGGGGTATTTCTGACGTCGATAATCGAGCAAACTAAAGAAAGAATTTAATTAAAATAATTAATTAAAAGCAACGATAATGAAAATGCTCAACTTGATTACTGGAAAAACATCTAACTACATCGTATCAAAGAAAATTTACCGAAGTGACTGACGTAGGTATGAAAACTTGATCGTCGCGTGACCACGGCACATATTTTTTTTAAATCTGCGGCTATGCTTGGAAAAACAATCGACTGTACTGCGCAATTACAGTATTACATATGTTACTGAACGGGCCATTAAATCTCGCGGAGAGAAAATTACTAGTTTTAGGGTAATCTTACTACTTTATCCCACAGCCTCAGGCCATTTGTAATACGAATAACAACCGACGGTAGCAGTGTAATTATATTCTAAGAAACATAGCAGAAATTTCATTTCACTGGAACTGCTGTAAGGAAACGCCATACTGAGAATTGTAACAATCAAATACTTCAATTAAAATAATGTCGTTAACTTTTCGTAAAACCCGGAGAATTCAATAATAATACAGTCGGTGAAACGTGTCATGAAGAAACAAGGGTAACTCGCCAAGCCATGCGCCTTCTTGTGGTCAGGGTGATAAAAAAGCTTCTTATTGAATATCATAAAGAAAACAGAAAATTTGAAAAATTTGAAACTATGATACACCTCGTTTCAGGGGAATTGCCAGTTACGTCGATTTGAAGAAAACGCCATTTTAACCATGAACGTCACGTTGCTATCGGTATGGAATCATAACATGACCTGTTTTCCCATGTTCACTCCTTGTTTCTAAAACTACTTGTTATTGCATGAACGCATTGCTATAACTTTTGATAGGTAACCTCGTGGTTCCAGTTCAAAACTTAGTCACTAAACCGCGCCCAATTTTCTATAGCGAACACAAGAATTTTCATATGCCAAATTTCGTATTCCTTCACCATAGATAATGGCAATCCACCCTCCAGATTGAGTGAAAGTCCATAGGCGTATATTCGAGTGTGTGTTTCCGTATATTTCCTATAAAAATTTCTCACCATAAAAGCTCATGGGCGTTTATTTGTAGATAAACTTTGCATCCATCAATATCGCCGATGGTTTATATTCGAGAAACTCCGGTAAATACGATTTTTTAGTCCAAAATTTACAGTAAAACATTACATAAACATTGTGAACACGTACACTACTACCTTAGGAATGTATGTAACCACCGTTTACCGCTTAAAAAAATCATGTTACGAGTGTTACATTTGGACTCATAGCGGTAGCGCAGGGTTAGCAGCGACCACGATGAAATTTACCTTTGCGGCGGTTCAATTATTGGAAACTCCGTAATTCCGGCAATTGGGTTCCAGCGGATGTATACTTTTAATTTTCCATTAGGCTTGTTGAATTTAAAAAAATAGATTCTCTAATCAATGAGAAAAAAATAAAAGAATGCGTTAAGAACGGGAAAGAGTAGATTGTTTTTTTTCCTAGAAATAACAGATCCTATAGCAAAAAGTGTGTGGGAAACTGCACAACGAAGGCGTAGACTGTAGAAAGTATTGAACTTTTTTTCTGTTAACGGAGACTAATATTTAATACTAGTACAGTACCATGTAGGCATTAGTATAGTTTTTTTTTATTACGTTGCTAAATGCTTATATTAGAGTATCATTCAACCAATATAGGAATTGTTTTTGAAGTACTGACTGTCCATATAAAATAACATCTTCGTCCCGACAAATTCTACTGCATTTGGCACTATATGTGGTATACAAAGTTACCATGTCACACGCGACACGAGGCAGCTTTCTAGCTTTTAGCTACTAAAAACTGGACAAATTACACACGTATTATATCCGAATTCGAATTAAATAGGTAGGCGTGGGCAATTTTATAACTTACACAAAACATAATACCTGTATAGTAAAAAATCATATACAAATAGTGATGTTTTTTTATGTGTAGGTAAACCAGCCAAGGGTAACAAAATCAAATGAGAGAGGCCCCGCTTTGTTATAATAAATTAAAAATATTACGAAAGCAAAAAAAAACGAAATCCGCGACAGTTTCAGTCTCAGGAATTTCGGATAAGGGATTCTCAACGGTATCAAGATTCCCACGATTTAACTATTGTGCGCAATAATGATTACCATTATTCTACGACAATAATTTAAGCTGTAAATCGGTAGACGAGCTTTTCTCCACATGTAAAATATTTGCACAGCATCAACTTTCTCTGCGGGAATTAACCTATGCAAGGCAGTAGAAGCTACACTAGATTTATCCCTTAGACAAAATAGTACTTATACCAATGAAGAATAGTCACGCTAGTTTAACATCAATCCCAGCTATGCTTCAGACGAATAGTTTTCAATGTTATTACAGTATTTGGGTGACGACTTCCAGTCACCTCATTTTACTTTAACACAAGTCAATGCCACATTACAGTTGTTACTACTACTAATGTATTACTATTGTTAAACTGCGTTTGGAAACAAGCATCGGTCTAAAGAGCTAGGTTGGAAAGGACCTAGTTGAAAACATTTATTGTGGGGAATTATTGGATCAGATAGAGCACATTTAACTTGAAAATTGCTGTAGCATGGCACGCGCGGGGCGAAATTAGTAGTATTCTGCCTTGCATAAAAAATCCCACGTCAGTTCACTATACTTGGCTATAAGTTATTAACATTTTAATGCAAGTATTCTGTACAAGAAAATTAATACCTGAGCCTGTGAACATGTTTTCTATGCTGTCCAGAAAGCTGCCACTCTCGTAATCTCCGTCTGGTGAGTACAAATAATAAGGTGATTTCGAATCGATTGTCGTCAGAGAATTTATGTTTGGGTCGGCTTGTGTAGTTGTTTCAGTGTCAGGAGATCTACGCCATCTTTCTTTTACTTCCCGGCTGTTCCTGAACGAATACGGCGATCTGAGATAACGAGGACTTTTCGGGGAATTACTTGACAACACTTCTGAAAGCTTATCTTGGAACGAGGGAGTGTTAGCAGCAAAGGTCGCAAGTAGGAATGTATAAACAAGGTAAATAAATAGATGAGACGGTTTGATTGTTCTGCAAGCTAACAGCTGTGGTTTCGCGATTAGGTAATTCATTCCAGTACTCGGATAATGCAATATACAGAAGGCTGTGGTTGTCTTTTTCCGCTTAAATGCTTTCCATTCAAAGTCTTCTCGTGAACGCTTGATATGCATTGTATTAATATGATTACTGATAAATACTGGAGGTCATAAACACGTTAATGCCATCTGAATGGCGCCGTAGCTAGAGAGAAAAGAATACAGTGTTAATCAGTGCCGAAATTAAGGGCAAATGATACCCCGAGCACTGAGACGGATTAAGCTGGGGCCCGTAGCAAAGTGAATTTGCGGGGCCCTCAAATTAAGGAGGGGCTCCAGATTGAGGGTTCCCTTGTATATTAAGAAGAATAATTTGAAGAAATAAGAGGCATCACAAAACTTCATACCCTATCTGATCACCAGTAATTTATATCACTTTGGCCTATATCACAAACTAAAAAATGTAGTCCCAGTTTTTTTACATTCAATAGAATTGCGGAATATAAAATCAGACGTCTTCTTCGGAAACTAAACTATTTTTGAAAAAGAAATGCGGTTTATAGTTCATTACATTTCAAATGTTGTTCTTTTTGCCATCTAATTTAATTCCCTTTAAAAGGGGCCCTCGAACCTGAAGTGTCTGGGGTATATTTTGGGCTATTGCACTACCAACATATAAGATATCACGAGCGGGCATCGTGCGTTCCTGAAAACAGAGCGATAAACTATAAATTAAAAGAATGGATATGGAAAGCTAACCGAGCACATGCATAAAAACATAAACATGAATAATATAACTCTTGGAATGGTTCTAATGTTTTCTAGTGACACAATACTGGTAATATCCCCGCTTCGGGACTCGAGTTGCCGATGAGTGCAGTAGTAAAACAGCGCAAAAGCGCGGTAGCTTTAAACGTATTTTAATGATTTAATGCATATTATTTTAGCACAGATTTCCCTACCGCACCGGAACTACACAAATATCGTACAATGGAATATAGGCTGGATCTATACAAGGTTCACTAAAATCAGAACAATGGTATGATAGAATACGAAATACAGTACTGTGTCAGTATAGATATTTATATGCGTTGTTTCATCCTCATTGAGCCTGCTGGGCCTTCGCCTCAGTTCTCTGCCCAGTAAATATCGTATGATCATATTGCTAAGGTTCATAAACACAGGGTTACTTTACTGTGGTTTTCATCTGACGATTATAATCCTATGAAGAGAATTTGCACTATGACGCATTAAAAGATTACTGTTCACGAATACCTCAAGCGTGAAATCAACACCGCGAAACATGCATTAACATTCATACTTGTTATAGAAATTTATAAATCCCATGAGAAATAAAAGGTTTTGAAATTTGGTAAACTAAACGGGAAGTAATTTGCCATTAATCTCGTAAAAAGGCGATACACAACTGAAGAAGTGAACTGGATTCCCTAACCAATCTTTCAGACAGAGGTTCTAACAATAAGAACAAGGAAGCACGCGGCGGATATAAACCCTTTGGTGACACATGCGCTCCTATACAGCATAAATGCATGAAAAAGAGCCGGTCCATACATAGATTTGGGTCATAATTGAACCACATACCAGCATTGAGAAATAGAAATACAACTACGGTATCTGCTTATTCGTAGCCGTTATTCATTGGAAACTTTAATCTCATTTACCGGTTCAACAGTCACTTTCCATGGTATATACAAGTTAAATTCTTTTGAGTTTAGGCAATGGGTGGGGATAGTATCTAATGTGCAATTCCTGAATTTGAAAAAATATAGAATAGTTCAAATCACACCATCAGCAGGACAACCATAATCATATCCCAAATTCGTGTTTACGTTTAGGAATTTAAATTTTTCTCGCACTAGAACACCGAAAGAGGATTTATTACACTATCAGAATACTATTTATCCGAATTTATTATCGAACATGTTTTTACCAGAATTCCATATATATATGTGATCGACGTGATACATAAATTAAGCATAACTGGCGGATATACATGTTGGTGCGTGTAGAGTGCAGAACTGTATTTTTTGCACCTGCTACTTAGAAAGTATCTATAACTAATTATATATGTTATATAAATATGTGTGACATCAGGTAGAAAATTTTTTTTCATATGTGGAATGGGGTAACTTAACTACTTCAATATGTATGGCGTGTAAGTATGTGGTTCACATAACGAACATTATTTACAAAGCTTCCAAGCAGGTGAGAACCTTGCTCCATGATATATCTGCAGTCTGCCAGCTGCTTTCATATCGATTACCAAAACAGTCAATACTTTGCTAACTATACATTACCTCCTCTAAGATAATCATTTGCGATTTCCTACAATATAATAGTTCTCAATTACAGATACCAATTCTCGGTTATACTAGCCCTGTGATTTTACAGGAGCTGTAAACCAGTACCACACAAGTATACAATTCATATTTTGAATTTGTTTTAACTCTTCTTGGGAAGGTAGATAGTGGGCTAGCTGAAATACAATACAGTACTATTTTAACGACTTCTGCCACAAGGAATATTATGTATTCTTAAGCAAATTGTAACTATCAGATAAAAGAGTGTTTGCTCAACTAGACTTCTAATCGTTGCCTGTCTTTGCTTCGCTGAAGTTATTGCTTCCGTCAACAAGTCGCTGTGAAATTCCCTTGTAAGACTGAGACTGATTTGAACAAAACTATGAGCAATCAAGTGTTAAGATACAGTCTCGAAGTTCAGAGTAGAGAGGCGTGATAAACTCGGTAACATATCTATACTATCACCACAGATAACGGATGCATATGTATGTACGGCCTCGATAAGATAACACACGCGGATGAACAGACGACAATCACTAATTCAGAGAATGTACTGTACAACAAATACATAGACAACTAACAAATACTGCCTGTCCTTCACAAAGCGCTCTAAGTGATTCCTTCCTCGATCATACTCAAAACATACGACACACAATAACTAACTAACATACACAATATACAGCAGGTTATATATTCTTTTGGTAAGTCAATAATGCTAGCATGTACGCTGACCTAACGCGCGACTGAATCATAATTAACCGACTCCCAGATCATCATCACTCACGGTCGTATTAGAACGAGAGAGGGAGAGAAGAAATATGACATATTCTCTCGTTTCATGGTCGTAAACAACATTGCCGAAAGGATCAATGAGCAATCGTCATCAACAAGTTTTCTGCGTACATCCACGTTCATTCCAATGCAAGCAAGCGCCAGAGCACGTGACCACGCACATACACTACTCGTAAACAACACATTCGGTCAAAATGACCAAGCCGACTTGTTAATTACTGACCACCAGCTGTGATCGATATTAGGCTATTGATTATTTAATTACAAATCGCTGTTCTGCTTTTCGCTCGACGGTATGTCGTGATCGAGAAAAGGAGTTATGGATTAGGGAAGTCTCCACTTCCAGATACTATTTTGGAGTGGCATATTTTCTCAAAATTCTCAAAATTTCTGAATGATATTCCCTCTTTCTAAGATTGCTTGACTCAAAACATGCATTCCAACCATATGCGTGCCCCTAGTTGCGCAGACCACTGGATGGTGCTAAACAATGCAAGCATGAGTCACAATTTCCCTTCTGGGGCGGGGGAAGACCAACCACTTCCGTATTTCAACAGTTTTACTCTACCAATTTGTGATCCTGTATTCCCCCTGAAATTCTGAAATTCCTCCTTGCCGCAAAATTAACACTTTCTTTCCATCGCTCTCTATCACCACCTAGCAGCGGTAGGGTGCAAGATATCCAGAACATCAAAATTAATATTTTTAATTAGTATTAAAAAATACGGTATTTAGTTTGTATGTTATAGTTTACCTATATTGGCGAATATAGACCTCTGTTAATACAAGTTTGAATTACAAGTATTTGTGTAGTATCCTTTAGTCGTGAAAATTAGCTCTATGTAAGTGCTCGGCAAAGAAAAAATGAGTTCAGGGTGTACCGGTATTATCTCTGGTAGATTCTAGATAGGTTCAGACGCAGAGCGAAAATGTGATTCGACACAGATTCAGGCTTATGAAAGAACTCATTACAATATTAAATTAAAATTTTCAATAACATAGTATTGTTATCTCAAAACTAATACGATTTCAATTCACAAACAAACCCGTGAGCCAACAACAGAAATATCTACACAAATAAAAGTAAATGTGTGTTTGCTGATTTTACTCTATACAAAACGAAACGATTTGAACCAAATTTGATGTGGTAACTTAGGGTATCCTGGAATAGGTCGTTGCGGCGTTACCCTTTTCAAGTTCTGGCGCTGCCTAGCGTTGGGGTACAAATTTCTTGGCTATTCTATTTTTGAATGTATACTTACACTACTGAGCTTTTTAAAGTCTTAGCCTTTAATGAATTACTCTGCTATCAACAATGATGGTCACTACCTCACTGCGTGGTACGGGTTCTCTGCTAGTTTATAATAAAGTAATTCTGTCTCACTTAACTCAACTCATGATTGTCAGATATGTATGCTCGAAAGAATAG
Organism: Halocynthia aurantium; assembly: GCA_013436065.1. Classification (NCBI taxonomy): domain Eukaryota; kingdom Metazoa; phylum Chordata; class Ascidiacea; order Stolidobranchia; family Pyuridae; genus Halocynthia; species Halocynthia aurantium. The sequence continues at coordinate 24,000 of QXVX01009298.1, read as the reverse complement.
TAATTTATTGCCCTTTTCACATATGAATCAACTACAACAATGGCGAAAAGCTATACATCTAAGTATTGCACTATTGATTATTTGAAGTCTGAAGAAATATCAAAACCAATTATCGCCTATATTACACCACTGCTAACTGGACATGAAACCGCATTTCTAACTTCTAATCGTGAAGGCAAGGCAATAAAGTTCGTCTTGAAGTCGTGATCGTGATTCTGTAGCAGTTACTAGTATACTTTTGATTATTCCCCCGGGCCGCAGCTTGTCTCATTACAGGAACAAGATTCTGCAACGTTTATGAAGTGATTTTGAATACTTTCATCTGGACAGACCAGCTCGACCGGCATAATTCTAGTTGACTGAGTTTTGCAGCACGTGCATTGTGTCGTGTATTGGTCCAGTTTGAACGAGTACTTGGAGGAGCTTATGCAACTTCCAGCACACTTTGTAACGTTGATTCGTTCCGATGAGACGCATCCATCAATAGTGATAAAGTCAAAAGTGTCTATTTGGGGCTCACAAGCTTGCGAAACTGAAAAAAATGATCAAAGTTGAGTAAGGTGTATTGCATTTTAAACTTAGCTAAATTGCTTTCGATGTGTAAGGATTATTAACGATAAATCATTTGAATATTTATTACTGCCAAACCTTTTTTTTGATAAACACTATTTTTCAAGGGGTAAATACAAATTTTTACGCAATTTTCGATGGAAGGAGTAAGGATTCTAGGAGAAAATCGCCGTGGGATTAAACGCCACCAAGGAATCGTCGCCAGGATTCGTAGCATTCATTTAACGACCATCATGTTTAAGAACCGCTCACACTTATGACGTTATCACGACTGCCAACACTGACTGTTAGATCGTGTTTCAATCGGACCCTTATAAATTATTTTATTCATGTAATTCATTCAATATATAACTAATACGGGGTAACTTTTCATACTCTAATGGAGTATATATATAATATCGGTAAAATGGCGACAAAGAACAAATATGGTAACCAGGATGGACGGATGTTTATTATGTATTCCACATCCTAGCACCAAAGAAAATAGAGTAACTTACTTGTAGCACAATACGTGCAACACCCATCTTCAGTAGTTCTCAGATCCTCTTCTCTGCAATTTAAGTCCATAGATGGGCAAGCAGTCGTGATGCATTCACTGTATACTTCATTCGTTAAAGGATCAGCTTTGCAAGAACATTTTCCACAATCGCCGGAAGACCACGTTTGACCGACCGTATATTGATTTCCGCTGTTATGACACATATTTGGCACGCAATCACCACAGCATTGTCCGGCAACAGGAACGTAAACGTATCCAGAACTACAGGTTCCACATTTTATTGCAGTGCAAGTTACTTCATAAGATCCAGATACGTCGTCAGAACACATGCATTCCGTACAGATATCGTCCATCCACATACTTTCCGGTTCGTATCTGGTTAAATGAACGTTCTTTAGTAAATAGGAATACAACTGATTGCAGAAGCATTTTTTTCAAAATGTGTACCAAACGCTATAAGTTGAAATTAAAATTTCAGTACTATAAATGGCGACAGGAAAGGGGAATTTATCTCCTGGTCCTGAATCACCCTACTTAATACTCTTTTTGTATAATTTCTCGAGTCGAACGATGGACGAGAGAGTTTTGAAATAGATTCAAGCGTCTAATGATATAACTCCAAATAAAATATTCAATATTCAATAGCATATTCTCATATTATTAAATAAAAATTAGTGTACTTAATATTCCCGACTCCATCATAAATCCTGCTCATAAGGTTGTGAAGTTTAAAAGATTTTCAAGATAGATATAAGATAGTATTACCATTATTACTTGAAGATGATAAATTCAGTAGAATACTGTTACCATATGTGATCACAATATAACTAGAACTACTAGGCAATTAATGTTTGATGATAACATTTATTATAATGTTATATTCTTAGTTATATCTTTATGGTAAATGTCGGAAAGAAAACATATTGGATCACGATTTTAGAATTTTTCACTAGATATACCCTTTTTACTCCAGCTACCCATTTTGGTGCTCTCAGGTATGATTTTTGAGCAACTGAGCATCAGATAGATCTAGATCTAGATATATCTGGATCTATCTAGATTTGTCTTGATCCACATAGGTATGCGTAAGAAAATAGAACACACCTTTCTCCTTCGTAAATACAAGCGACAGGTTGAATGCAAGTTCTAATTATGCAACCGCAATCATCATGAACGGCATCGTATTCCCAACCCTCCGAACAACTTTGAGGTTCTTCGCAAGCTTGACATTCACATGAAATTCTGCTACAACATCTATTTTCTCTCACACTAACCATTCTCCTGAAAAATAAGTTAATGTAAAGTTTAAGTACGGTCGCGTGGCAAGAAATGAATCCGCTGGATAAGGAGGAATAAAATTCTACGCTGTTTTATTATTAATTAACATATAATTTATCAGTTATTCAAGTACAATAAAATATATTCAAAATTTAAACATATAAACACTGACTTTTTAAGAATTCAGAAAATAATTAAAAGTCGTTCTAGATCATGCATTATGTTACTGGCTAAATTTCACATTAATTTTATACATACTTGTTTGCTACGCATGTAGTTTCATCACTTCCAGTGCACGAAGATATATCGCATTCACAGGCGTATTTAGGGCAACAAGCTCCAGTATTGATTTGATATTTACGCTCGAAAGCTTCACATTTGACGTCGGTTATTGCACAGGAACTTGTATCGCAAACACAGATTTCTTCCAGTTGAGTCGGACAGCAGGACGGGAGACCTAGTTCTCTTAATTCACGTCCGGTTGGAACCATTTTATATCCTTCTTCTTTGGGACAAGACGAAGAGGTAGAGCTATCCGGACAAGTAGATATATCACATTCGCACTCATAGCTTTCACAACAATCGGAATCAGAACTTAATTTTACAAGTCGGTATCCAGAAGCACAATTGGTGATTTTAGTTGGACAGAGCGCTATATCGCATTTGCATTCGTAAGTTGAACAGCAACTATCTTCATCCGGAGGAATTGTGACCTGGGTTTCGCCAGATTCACATACTTGCTTCGAGTCTGGGCACCAAGCATAGTCACAGACACATTCGTATGTTTGACAACAACGGCTAGAACTTACGAGGCTCTTTATGTAGCCAGACGGACAGGAGTCCTTGGAAGGAGGACAATTTGTTTCATCGCACTCGCATATTTGTACAGGACAACAGGATTCGCGTTCGCGTAATGCTAGTCTTTCTCCTTCACCACAATTTGGTTCTGTTACATGTGGACACAGGTGTGTTTTGCAAACGCAATCATACTCGAAACAGCAACCACTCGTTCCAGTCGACACAGCTACAGTCTCTTCCCCGTTGTTGCAGGCCGGGACGCCGGATGACAAACAGGATACGTCAGCGCATTCCTCCTCTCTGTCGATAGATTCGCATACAAAGATTGGACAGCATGGACCATCAACAACTTTGTGTAGAGTTTCGTGATCCTGACAACTTGGTATAGAAGGGCATGAAGCGGAGCTTTGTAGAAGGCTTCCGTCTTCTTGACATATGACATAAACGCATGGATTTGTTGCTAACTGCCATTGTTCTCCTGCTGTTCTTGAAGTTTTCGTTTCATCCATGCACACAGCACAATCTTGGACTGATATACATGCACCATTTGATAGTATCTGTGAATAAAGTCATTTTAGTTAAGTTAAGTTAAGTAAAGTTAAAGATAGTAACTGTTTCAATTAAAGTTCTTACCTGATTATCTGGACAGAAACATCCTTCAACATTTTCTACTACATTCATGGTGCTATATGTATCTTTGTTTTGACAAGTCCTTTCGACGGATGAACCACACGATTTGTAAACCAAACCTGCAGCACAATCGTAAGGACAAAAATCTGCCCTTCTCCAATTGATGCATTCTCCATGGCTGGCGCATTTTTGTGCGTAAGCTGCTATCACGGAACACATCGGAGAATCTGATCGAGTTTCGATGGTCGACTCTATATTTCCTGAAATTGAATCACGGCACGATTAGTATTCAAGCAGTTAGTCAGGATATAGGTTCATTTTTAAGATCTTAAGCCAAACTAGAATATTTTTCGGGGATAATAATGGTCGTCGAACTTATTATATTCGTAGCGTATTGGAGTTGTTGCTATAGGTCACAATCTCCAAATATCATTGAGTTGGATCTGCGTGATTACCAATGCGATGCTATTTCTACAACATTTGTCTACTGAAATCCAACCTGAGCACGATGTCTTCGTACAGGTCTCTACATATTGCTGAGGAGGAATAATAGCAGAGCAAGACTCAAAATCGCCGTTAACCAAAACTCCATCGCACTGTGTTGTGTGGGAGCAACTTTCCGGTAATTGCACAGGTTCTACATGACTCGTGCAGCTTGATGAATCGGATTCGTCGTCAGTTGATAATTCGAGATAATGATCGAGGAATTGTTGAAATTCAACTTTTTTGTCTGATACGAAATACTCATCATTTTTGTTGTTCATGCCGTCGCAGATACCTACAGAAGGGATAATTTCAAAAATTCAGACGGGAATCGAAACGGTTTGAGATGATTTTGTGATTTAGGAATGGTGGGGAAAATTTTCTTTACCACACAGTCCTTCAAGCTGTCCGCCAGCGGTTGTTGGAGCATTTATACTCCACCCAGCAGACTGTGAATCATAGGAAACTTCTATACCAGAGCGAACCATGCGAACTATAATTGAGGAAGATCCTCTCTTTACGATAGAATATCCAAGATCATCGACTGAATCTCTTCCAGTCATATCGAAAATGTTGTGGCCGATTTTAACCTGTAAATATAGAAAATATAGAAATATTCAACATTTTCTGCTTGTAGACCTGCTATCACAACTGTACTGTAACAACTATAAAGATACTGAATATAGACAACGGTCTTTGTTTTCGCCTGCGTGATGATATTACCTATAGTCACTGTCGGGATGATGATGAAACCAAAGGCGCTCCTCAACGATTGAGTCACGCTCCCACTCAAAGATGTATTTATAATACATAAAATATAATACTTGAACAATGGTATACATATCATACCTTCAAGTCATGCATTATAACTGTTTTAACACCAGTGGTGAGGTCGTCCAGAATTAATCCACCGAAACATGTACCACTGCTGGAATCTTCTACTTTGCAGACTATATGTCGAAGACTAACACGGAAATCTCTACCGGAAGTATCTTTCACAAGAGTATGGGTGCACGGGCAAGTCTTCGTAAACGTTTGACCTCCAAACATTTCGACTGCAGTTGTTCCGTATCCTCGACAAGTGCCTTAAAGTAAATGATAATAGTGTTACGTTCTAAGCTATTCAAGTATTACCCTTAACGTTATCATGGTCGGATTAGGCTAATGCGTGGACAGTAATAAAGTTTATTTACGGGGCTCCAATTAAAACAACTAGGGTAATTTCTGGTTAATGGACCGCGGTTGATTTGAGAAAAATTTCCAGCTGCCATTACTAACGAAAAAATAAAAGCATTATAAGCGTTAACGTTGAACAAAACGTATTGATCCAAAAATAACGGTTTAGTTGATAACATAGCATAGCATATGCTACTATGTCGATCCGGCCTTAAACGTTATACAAATCTACAAGGAAAAATAGGATTTGTATACAGTTTTATACAGTTTGTATACATACAGTTGGGTAACTCATACTTACAGTCGCATAAATAGGAGATACAACACCCGTCCGAACTTCTAACTGGAGTCGGCAATTTTCCTCCAGAACATACGATGTCAGATGCAGAAGATGGACAAGTTTTTGGTCTACGTATAATGTGCTCATCTGATAAGCATTCGGCGATTTCACAGGATGAATCGGATGGTATCCACTTGTCGCCAACAGATCTTTGAATACCATTATCATCACAACCGACACCTGTAATAAATATTAAATTAAATATTGTGGTGTTCGTAGTTAAAAACCAATAAAAAACTACAAAAAACAAAAAAATACAGGAGACAGAACCGTGCGCGTGAGAAAAAACGAGTGTTCATGTACTCTATTCTTTCTATTTTGCACAGACACAAGCCGTCATCAATAATAAGGTGCTTGGATCAGAATTCAGTAAAAGGTGCGTCTCATGTCCGGAAATAAATTCAACCGAATGTAACAATATCACAAAATATTGAAGAACTAACGTTCACAGGCATAAACTGGACAGCAATCATTATCATTCGCCTGACGTATCCTTTTTTCGCCAGGCAAACAAGAGACGATTTCGCAAAGATGGATCCGGCAAACTGTGAAAATAACTTGTATTAAAGTGTATCTGTGAGAAAAATAGTTGCAACGTAGGACTTAGACATTAATACCGCATTCATAAGATGGACAGCAAGATTCGGTAGAGACAGCAATAGACTCATGATGAGGTGGACACGACGGAACGGATTCTTCACATTTTTCAGGATCACATTCTAGATAAGAAGTTACCAGACAGTATTATTAGGAGGGATTCGATGAAAAAATGTGGCAATTTAACCAAGCATCAATTGCGTTTAACCAAGAACTTACTGCAGGAATAGGTTGGGCAACAATCAATAATATCCTCATTCAGCACTTCGAAAGGAGAGCAAGCAGGAATACCTTCAACGCATGTTAAGGAGTTGCATTGAACGCCAGCTTCCGTGCAAGCACAGACCTTACAATTGTCCTCAGTATCACGCCAGTTTTCTCCAATCTGAAAAGAAACAATGTTTTTTAAGGAATGATCCCTAACTGAAAACGGAAATTATTGTAAATATACTGACTTCAAATTTGGATCCAAGTTTATTTTCACACGTGGATTCGATGGGAACGCAAAGCGGACAACAGCTTCCGCTCGTTGATATGAGTATCTGTCCTACAGGACACTGATCAATATCGCAAATCTCTTTAACACACTGGATATTACCGCCCAAGCACAGACAGTTCGTACAGCCATGATTTTCTTTCCATACAGAACCGGGCTGATAATCAAGAAATAAATCTATAGGAATCAATACTGGAAAATGAAGTTAAATAAAATACATACCTGTCTTAAAAATCCACCTCTTGGACAAGGACATTCATGTGAAGGAATACATTTGAATCCGTCACACACGAAACCACTCTCACAGAAATCGGGACACTGAGAAGTATCATTAATATTCGGACAAATACCACCTGAAGTATTCACTTTCAAATCCACGCCAAAGAATTCAGGAGAATGTAAGGAAATGGCGTGAGGAAGAGGCATGAGGAATTGAGGAGCACCGGCTGGATAGGTTCCTGGCATAACTGGACCGTAGGATCCTGCAGAGGCCGCTGCACTTCCAGCTTGGTAGTCTACATATGGCATTCTGTGATCGCGAGCTTTACCGGTCGACAAGAAGATTTCCGATCCACCGGGCGAAGTCGCACGCTCGGGATAGATGTGGGCGTCTCTACGAGGCGCAACTCCAGCGGCAGCGGCCGAACCATAAGGCGAACCTCCGTAATGCGTTTGAGGAGCTAAGAATTTGGAGAAGTCGGGCATGTAAATATTGGGCTGTTTTCCGTACGGGTGTTCGGCGCCAGTCGCAGTCGCAGCTGCGGCTGCCAGTCCTGCATCGGAATATCCGTGATAGATTGGATGCCTGGTGGAGGCTTCGTCGACGAACATTATCTTCTTATTTGGACTAGCCGAATCCTGGTAGAATTCTGGAGCGTAAATGTCACCAATACCTCCTGCAGCGGCGGCGGCAGCGACTCCGCTTCCCGGTGAGCCGAAGGTTTCGTGTCCGGTCATGAAGTGAGAGAAGTCGGGCATGATAATTGGCTGTGCATGGGTGCCTTGCAGAGGAGCGCTACCAGCGACGGCAGCTGCGGCCGCGCCTCCTTCAGTCATTGCGTAGTGAGGCATTGCTGTGTCCGGAGACTCGCTTGATACGAAAACGATTTCCTTAGCAGAAGGACTGGATTGGGGTCCAGCAAACGGTCTTCTAGTACCTTTGGGCAAAGCAACGGCGCCGGCTGCGGCTCCCTGACCGTATCCGAGGTCGAATGCCGCTCCCGGAAGGAACTGGTCAAACGATGGCATGATTATAGGCTGATGCGCCATATCTTGATATCCCTTTTGCGATGCGGCGGCGGCGGCAGCGACATATGGCGCTGTCTCTCTTCTCGGGAACGAATAATGAGGCGAATGATCGTCTCCGTCAACCATAACAATATCGAAGTCGGATTCCGTGTGAGTGTCAACGAGGTATGGCATTTCGGAATCGGCTGAAGCGACGGCGGCTGCGGCTCCACTCGCGCCTTTCGTACCCGGATAGTGGCTGAGTCCGGCGTGAGGAAGAGGCATGAGGAATTGAGGAGCACCGGCTGGATAGGTTCCTGGCATAACTGGACCGTAGGATCCTGCAGAGGCCGCTGCACTTCCAGCTTGGTAGTCTACATATGGCATTCTGTGATCGCGAGCTTTACCGGTCGACAAGAAGATTNATGAGGAATTGAGGAGCACCGGCTGGATAGGTTCCTGGCATAACTTGACCTGACGATTCTACATTGGCTGTTATTTGTTTTTTGGTTTCAACACATTTGGGTATCGGGCAGCATGCATGTGTATCAATAATTTTTCTTGAGTATCCAGTGGGACAGGGAGGATCTCCCAAGTGCAAACATTTCTTTTTATTGCAATAGCATTGATAAGAACTGCAACATTCATCCACTGGGATGATCACTAGATCTTCATAGTATTGACATGATTCGGAGTTGGTTATACACTTACTTATGTCGCAATCTTGTTTTATTTCCCTGTATACATAACAGCATTCATTTTCCCTTTCTTCTACAACAATGGTGTTCTCTCTAGCGATGGGATATCTTTGGCATTCAGTGTGCTTGCAGCGTATTTTTCCACTTGTGTAACACGAACAAATTTCGCATGGTTCATTTACTTTGTTCCACGTTTCTCCAAATCTTCTTTCCCATCCCCCAGAGTCAATGCAAATCGGTTCTTCTTCAACGTGCGATGCTGTCCCCGCTTGATATTGGAATTCTTCGATGTCAACTGCCAAATCTTGAGTTTGAAAATGTGTTGAAACTTCTTGCTGCATTTCAGTTGATGTTCCAACTCCTTCTATTACATTTGTGTGAGGGCTGAATTCTTTTTCTGACAACCATTTATAGTTCTTTTCTACTTCATCTTCGAACGTTTTATGCGATGTAGAACCTGGCGAGAAACCGATTTCAATTGCCTTATCTGAGCTTGATATATCTTTTGTTGATATTACACATCCCTCTAATCGCATCCTTTGCAGTTTGTTGTTCCAGCAATAGTATCTCACGCATAAATCCAAATAATCATGGACGGTTCCGGGCTGTCGTTCAATAAACAAAGATATTCAATTATTCATTTCTGGGATCAATATATATATACTAACTTATTCAATGATTTTGAAATTATTATACATGCATAAAGGAAAATTATAGATATAAAAATATTTTATTCATATAATATTATATAAATATGAACTTTTTTTTTAGTGAGATTTATGGTGCGCTGTACCAAATATGAAAAGGAATCCAGTATAATACATAAGTACATATAAGTACATAAGTACCCCTTCATTAAATTTTAATCGGACCTTTTAACAAATCACACATTCTTACCCCAAGCACGGTTCCATCTGGTAGCATGCATGGACAAGCATCACTCCTAACACAAGTATTAGAATCTCTAAGTACGTGTCCGTTTGCACAACTAACAAATGTTTCATCTTGGCAAGTGTCGACACATTCAGACTCGGTATCTGCATATGCGCATTGGTATGTTGCCATTTTCCATGCGTGGCAGACGGAGTCGCATCGAAAAGCGCATACGTTTATAGACGAACATTCCTCTGCAACAGACAAAGAGTTAGATTCATATACAGTGAGTCCTTTGTATACGAAGTACCCCGTATATAACTTTTCATATCACGAGTTTTCCCTGTTCAAATATATCGATCCATCATACGAATGCGATTCTATGAAATCATAGGGTTCAGTTTTTTGACAGGTGCACTGTGCTTTCAGGATAAAGAATTTGTGACTCCCTTATAACTAACTATATTGAAATATTTTGAATTAATTCAAAAGATATCAACTAAAATGTGAATATATTTTGAAATTAATCAAATTTACCATCCATTGAAATTATTAAAATAAATTTGTGTAACTTTAATGGAAAATGATTCTTTTTGCAGCTCCATAGTCACGTGTTGCGTTGACTTTAAGGTTTTGGAACGGAGTAATGAAAACTGCATTGAATATGTGTATCCACTCTACGAATTTTCACTTAACAAAGTAGTTTATGGAACTAAATAAATCTCCAACCAAAAACTACTATAATAAACCCCGAAATAGAATTTCTTCAGTTCATATACACTATACTAAACCTTTCCCCAATTATCTAATTCTATTTCAAACGCTTGTCTGGTATTTTTTTTTTATTAGAGAAATGTTATCTTTTGAAATCATTTGTTATATTTAAGTGATATTACCCAACATTTGCACATGCATCTCTTCACATTGCTCCGGGGTCATATCGACTGGCTTGTATTCATAACCTTCGTATGTCGCAGATGTCCCGACAGATTTGCCTGTTAGAAACATACAATCAATCTAAATTTTCTGTTGTACCGTATGTTAGCCTATGTGAATATAAATGTGAATCATATGTGTATGTATATCATATAACAAACTTACTGTAGGTGGACGATAATTCTGGATATGGCATTTCTTCAACTTCGCAAGGAAGACCAAGGCAATGAATATCGTTATCCATACAGTAGCTGCACACATCATTACGTAGGTTAGATTATTCAGCCTCATATAAATTAGTCGCCTTTCGGCCAAATAGGTAGAAAATGTACAAGAAGTTTGCCTCACCAACTGCGACAGTTATCAGACATGCTAAGGATCTTTTGGCCGTCGTGATAGGTTACGCCATCAACTACTTTACAGACACATTCGTCAATAGGTGCACAGGATTCTCCATCAGTAGTCGGAAGCTGCATAAAAAAAATCAGAAGTGACCTACGATCGCAAGGTTCCGATTTTCTCGGAACACAGGCTTTCTCAATTCCTCTTCCTTTTCAATTTTTTATCTCGTCATCCAGGTGCGATGAGGAAAGTAATTTACCGGTATAGATATATGAATTGGTTCACTAGGTTTAAATTACATTTGTGAATTACATACACTTCTTTCTAATGTTACGATTGGTTGTTTTGAATTTGCAGTAGAGTAGAAGAACAAATGCAAGACCTAGGGAGGCGGCTTTGACTTCGAGTCAAGTGGACTTAATTCAAATTTTAATTCTCAAGTCGAATTAGTAGATACTACCAACTCGAATGAGTTCTATCAGAGGACTTATTACAACGCTGCTATTCCCAACGACGCAACCCCGAAAGTGCCCAATGCGCTGTCGGAGTCTTACCGGACCATCACCCATTTTGAATACTTACCATATTATCAGGACATCCACATCCCTCTACGCACACTTCATCGCATCCACTCTGAACGGAATCATAAACCTGATAATTGTCACAAGTTTTCGGGCAAGCTGACAGGCAAGGGAAATAATCACGGCACCCAACACACATCAGAGCTAAAGAAACATTTCAAATAAGATTAACTGCCGTAAATACAATTGCCTAAAAACTACTCAGAAATTATTAACAAAATAACGGTAAACCTAATACAGTAATTATGGTTTTGGGCTCTGCAATATTTCAGTTATCTCATATACATGGGCTTTCGTATCAAATTTAAACTCCCCTATTTATCCTCGACTCATACTCTATAACTATTTAAGAACGTTTATTTCTAAGTAATGAATTGAAGAAAATCTAATATTATTGTAGTTAATACTTACGACAGAGTGTTTGACTGCGCCAGTAGACGTGGATTCCTTTCCGATTACATTCTTGTGCATATGCAGTAACCGCTGTACAAAGACATTCGCAGTCCCCTCCCATATCACATGCACAGGCATCAAAGACGCATGCATCGTAGTATGATTGCGGTTCAACTTCATCATGACAAGCTGAGAATGTCGAGGACGTTATTATACTGCATTTCTTTTTCGCCCAACTGACTTTATGTATATTGACTTCAGACATCATTCGATCGAGGTCGTAAGTATCTTCTGCTGCTCCAGGTTCCGAGTTTGAGTCCTAATAGTTATCGAATGAAAAACATTATCGTTAAAATTGTAGGAAATGGTTGAAATTGGATCATCAAGGATACTAGACAACGTTGGAAATATAGTATTAAACCCAAATTCACCGAGACCTAGGGAGATAGATATTCAGCTCCCGCGTGATTTGAATTGTATGAAATCTTCTGTTGCGAGGGAACCGCCAAGGTAAAATATATAATGTAATTTTAAATGTCAATTATATATTTCTTACTAATCATTTTTTTGAGTCACAAAGGGATAAGGGAATAATAATATTTTTGTGGGCCTTTGCGAAGAAAAACCATATTTTTACTGAAACGTACGAAAGCAACGTACCAGCTGCCAGGACACGAAGAAAGCTTTTGCGTTTTCTGTATCCATTCCGTTTCTCAAGATATTATCGTCCAACACATCTCCATTGAAATTTCCACAGAGACCTTCCACATTGGTTGTATGTTCAGGCTCGACCCGAATCATGACAGAAGTCCCTTTGTCCCACTGCACGGTCAAGCCAACGTTTGTACGGATAAAAACCCAAAGTCCAACGTATGAAATCTCGAAGCCTTTGACCTGCAATAAATATAAAAATAAAATTTTGTATTGTTTGAAATCATTCTGGATTGTTTGAAATCTTGATAAGAAAATTCACCTTTTCTATATTCATTCCTTTACATAGTGTAAGAGTGCGAGAATTAGTCGCATTTCCTTCGTTGAGAACTATTTTGACAGATTTCGTACAAGACACACCCATCGTCCCGCATTTTATATTCTCCATTTCAACACTAAATGCGCCTCCAGTTTCTTTAGCATAAATGTATTTGCTGATTCCCTGTAGATGAAAATTTATTTCGATGGAATTTTTCAGAAATTTCTGTCAAACGCGTAATATTGAATGGTCTTTTAGCTACCTGAAAATCATATTTTCTTCCGTCGAATGTCGTCAAGTGAGAATCTCCGTAAATGGAACAGTGACCAGGACAATCGCTCGCAGAACAGCTCCACACTCCGCCATCGCAAGTGCTGAAGTTACATTAATATCATATAAATTGATACTACTATTTTTTTAATTGTCGATAGAAATATGGTTGCGTACAGTAAAACATGACCTTTGAATTATTTCCTTAAAGTTGGGATTATTGAATTAAAATAAATAAAATTTGAATTGTATTTTTTACGTTATAACATAAATCGCCACTATTGTTGTATATAAAGAAGGACGTGCGGACCTATGTGTCTCAGTCGACTACGTATACGTGGAAATTGCCAAGTAATAAAGGGCATAAGACTTATCTGGAATTCCATTTTTAGTTTTACTCCGAGAGAATACAAAGAATTTACCATTCATTACAATCTTCTTTTCTTGACTCTCCTTCGCTATAACTTCTGCCTGCGTGATGACAAGGGCAAGAGTCAACAGCAACGCATTGTTCACAGTCTTCATCCCATACAGCCCCCTCTTTACAAATGCATCCCGATTGGCATCTTGTTATCTAGTGAGAGAACATTTAATAAAATTGCATTATAATATTCCTCTGAGAAGGCTATCAAAAAGCAGAGTTTTTGAGGAAGTGTCCTACCCTTTGAATCGAAAAGCTGACTGGAAGATGCATATTTGTACACGTGATTATGTGAGGCGGCATACAGTCAGCAAACTCTTCGTTCACGCCACAGTTTTCTGCGACTGTGCACTCAGTGTCCGTACATTCCCAGCTTCCCATATGACATTCACTGAAAGCAAAACATGAAATTAGGAGTGCTGAGATGATGAGATTTATCTTATTTCATTCTGACTGATTCGATTTGATTTGATTTTTTCTGATGGCGCGACATCAGAAACCCACCGGTCATTTCTCTGGCTCTCAGGGCTCCAGATTTTAATATGAAAGTTACAAGTCAGTTGCAGTGAGTGTCAGTATAAATTTCAACAAGTAAGTCTTGGAAAACACCGACTTGAGTACTCTAGAAATCATTCTCGGTAACCTTTTTGATCAGGCCGACCGGTAGTGGGGGTAGCCACATCAAGGAGGCGTGACACAGTCCCCTCCCTCAAAACATATTCTAATCATTAAAATCCCTTTGTGACATAAAAATAATAAGATAAGTAAAAATTCTAAATGTATCCTAGAAATTGAATTATATTTCTTACGGTAGACAGTTATCTCAAAATACAGCAGATTCCATGAAAAAATCGACCAGGGCCCGAATCTACTTGCCCCTGGACCCGATGGCGCTCTTGGCCATCCTGACTGGAAATTAAGTAATATATATTACCAAACGTTACAGCTTTCCATGCGCGTTGTGCCGGATTCATATTCTTCCTCTCCGAAAACACATGGACAAATATCTACAGGAACACATTCGCCATCAAAGTCTTCCACCATGCCATCAGGACACGCGCAACCAGGGACGCATTGTTCTACACATACTTCTATGGCTAGATTTTGCGATCCACACGTACTTCCACATGTAGTTGCACATTCTTTAAATACCTTCTCTTCCGGGCAATCGATTTCTAGATTTAGATGAAATTGTTAAAATAATTGCATGTGTTCACGTAGCAACAAGAGCGTGGAAGCGTTGGAAAAATAGCAGATAAAGTTTTTGGGGGCTTGCTTATACCCAGATCAAGAACTGTGGTAATTTTGTGAAGCCTTCGCTTGAGAAAAGGGAATGGTAAAATACAGAAACCAATTACCGCTGAGAGAAATGTTTTTGAATATTTAACGACTTTTCGGCTCAGTGACAAAGAACAAAATAATCCATTACTTACTGCATTCTGTAATGACTTCTCTCCATCCGTCTATCATCACTCCTTGCTTAGCGCACTGCATCACATAGTCTTCTATTGCCTTACATTTATAAGTTTCTTTGTTGTACAGGCATATATCTTCACGGCACACATCGTAAAATCGTCGGTAATTAACAAGGTCGTAGCAACCTGTTGATAGAAATGGAAAATGTTGGCGGCATTTCTATTGTTCTAGCTTTTTTCAAAAAAGAAAAAGCTCCGCATGACGGTCACCATTATCACTGCAAGTGACCGTGGCGTTGTCGGTACCCTAGTTATAGAGCTGCTATTACTTATTTCAATAACAAGAATATCTTACGGGTGAAAGGAGCTTTCAGCAAAACAGAGCATTTCTCTGTTGCTACTTCCCTTCGAAAATCATACAGGTCGCAGGCTTTCGTATAAGATGCTGTTACTGGAGATGTGCAAGGTTGTACTGCCCATTGGTCACCAAAGGCATTGGCTGTCGATGGCAAATCTCCGGTTGGTGTCCAGAAATCGTCACTTTGCTGGCGATTGAAGTTGCCACACATACCACGTATGCGGCCTCCAAGTTCAGCAGAACTTTGGATGGTCACTCTATAATTTCCGTCCCATAAAATTGTTAGTCCGTTTTTGACAGTCATCTGAATTCGTGAAGATAAGATTTTAAATCAGATAAATTAGATAATCCCTATTAGATATATACCCTGGGGCATTGGTTCTCATGGCCACGCAGACCCATTCAATACCCTGGTTTTTGTTAGATTTGAAATAGCCAACCTAATTCATCGTGGTCACTCAAGAGTGTGCACAGAGTCTACAGAGGACATTCCTTTTCAGCTTATAGTTTCTCCCATGACTAAAATGCCTATCACCTTCGTCCCCTTAGATTTCAAATTCAGTGCAACATACAGAATTTAATGTACTTGTCAAACTCATAAAATAAGAAGAAGGATTTCATAAGGCGTCGGTCGATAAGGCATGAGACCTGTGCTAGTTTCAACTTCATTAGCTTACGGTTTTACTGACTAGGGCAATGTTGAAGCTTCCTTATATTGGAGAAGGGGCTGTAGTTTGGAGCACAGTGGCCCGAGTGGCAGGATCGGGCCAGCGTAGTGGCCCCTTTGTACTGCCCCACAGACAACAATGCTCCAATCAACAGTAACATTGGAAAAAGACACGGAAACACGTTCTCCAAAACCAAACGAAACTAAAGTAATACAGATATTGTACATCATTATCAAATAAGTTATAGAATTATCTTGATGGTAATGATAAATTTCATTTATCCTGGCATCTTCGGGATCTTGTATGTCAAATCAGGGCAAGATATGATTCTACTGTGGAATCTTTTCATACTCAAGTGTCGGATCCATATATCATAATTTAGCATTTCTTAGAAACAATACAGTACTTATGATTAATTTATTATGAAATTTTTGAGATTTTTATTTAGGTCCCGGAGGACTACAAAACCTTAAACTGTATTTTGTTCAGTTTATGCCTGAATTCCGAACGGACTGACCAGAATATGTATAAGCCAATTGAATGGGCCATAAAGGATAAAGTAAGGAACTGTTCTAAATGAAAAATAAATGAGATTAAATTTTACCTTCGTATAGCTTCCAGCCACTTTTTCTATAGCGTAGGTATTGGTTGAATACGGTAAGCATACATCATTATCTTTGACTCTAACGCTGCCATCTTGACCAAGTTTTGATTCTTCGCCATTGATGAGAACGTTCAAAGATCTGCCACATTTGTCTCCGCTTTAGAGTAGTGATAAGAACAAGGTTAATTTTTCATCTTTGAACTTCATCATTGCTGGAATGAGGTAACTGCAGGCACTACTGGGCTAGTGGGACCCAAACTAAATGACCGTATTCCCTTCTTTACCTACTCAATGGATGTAGAACATAGCTAAAATTTTAGTTGTGGTGGTAAGAGAACTAAAACAGATTTATTCTTTTATGGCGAGTGGAATATTTTCCGAGGTTCCTATATTTATCATTATAAACGAAATGAAATTATTGGAGAATTTTTTTTTTTTTTTTGGCAGGAACCAATCTAGGACTGCTAGGGAGTCTGTCAGACAGGAGTGCACTTTTTTCAACATGACTGGATTCAACAGATATCGGAATTACCTGCATTCGTGTTCATTCATTTGGACTTCGAATGCTATATCATGGAGACCTTCACTTTTCACCAATGTGTAAGAACACGCTCCGTTAAACTCAAATGTTCGTCCATCAAAGGTCTTGTAATGAACCGACGATACGGAACAAACTCCATCACACAGATTCTTGCTACAGACCCATTTCGCGTTGGCGCATATGCTTAAAAATAATTACGAATAATTTGAAAGTAGCGCCAGATAATAGGTGCAATAAAAATTATAGTGTGTCGAGCAAGGTTTAAACTTACGGAATGACTAAAAGAGTTATGAAATGTAAATTTACTCAGAATTATTGAAGATCAGTTCTGAACATCTGCAATATGTAAAGCAGAAATCTTAAACATGTTCAGATTCTACAAAACTGAATTGAAAAAGATTATGTGATACAGAACAGTGCTTAGATGCTTTATTTGTATGGTATATAAAATTACTGTAAAATCTTCAACGAATTTTTAAATGCGTTATCGTATAGTTTGTAAACATGGGATGAAAACTATCGGAAGTAGAGTGGTGCTTCATGGGCAATTCGATTGAATCATGGGAAATTTTCAGCAATGACATTGAATACAAGTGTCAGAGGTAATTTCTATCAATTGAACTGGGTCCACCTTTACGCTATATTCATTTTTGATGACTGAAATGGAGATTGATGAGCAGTCAAAGGACATGTGTCATTTCGACATCGTCATACCCAGAATTCATGATTCATGCCTTTTACCCAAACTTTGTTTACTTTGCTTTTAACTAAGATTTACCATTGGTTGCAGTCTCGCCTAACTCGAGAACGAGGAGTGTATTCACGTCCGGCGTGCAAACAAGGACAGCAGTCTTTTTCGAGGCAAGTTCCGTTGTGAAGGAATGTGCCAGAGGGACAGTGACATCCATCAATGCAGTGGTCACTTTCACAATTGTAATTGTTCTCGTAACAAGTTTTGGGGCAGGAAGAGCCGCAAGCGTCGTACACCATTTTCGCTGGACATTGCAATTCTACGAACGAAAAAATTATGAAATAAACTGAAATGAAAGTGTAAAGCAGGGCCGGAAAAGAATTTGAAGTAGTACAGAATATGTTTGCTACCCGTGCTATATGATTACAAGGTATGAATTTCAATCCAGGGATTCTGAACTTCATTACTATAGTAATATAGTGCCCTTCAACTTTTATTAACGCCTAGGTGTTAAGGTCAGTGATGTTAGCTAATTATAATCTTTACTTGGAGATTATTGCACAGATAATTACATCGCAATTCTGATACAAAATATCCACGTGGTTCTGACTTGCCACTGGCGCGATCAAGCCATTTTCATTTCCTGAAGACGGACGTATCAGGGAACACTGTTCCCTTTTTAACTCGTCCAATGTAAAATTTCTCGCTTATTGACAATCGCATCCGTTTTTTTCATGAATTTCAATTTAATATGAAATGGGAATTACTGTATGTGTTTGTTTTAACTAGGAAGCATATCCAGCATTTGCTACAGCCCCGTGCTAGCCTTAGCTAACAAGGAAGGCAATATAATTCAAACAGTTAAACGCAATTATCAACAAGTAAATAAATTTTCATGAAATTTCGAGTCTGAATTCACTGTTTTCAATGCTATACAACTGATATCACCAAGTTCTTTAATATATAAGCTACTGCATGATATATCATAATTCTGTATCCATTATTCATTCATGGAATTATAAATTTTCAAATTCAGAAGAGTCGACAGAACACGTCTTCGGTTAGGTATGTAACATGAAAGCGTGAATCGATCGTATTGCCAAGGAGAATAACCTTACGAGTTTTGAAGTTACTCACCACATCTACCAGGACATCTCCAATCAACGAACACTCCCATTCTGGTGCATTCGCGAAAATAAGCAGCCATGGAATTACAAACACAATCGTCGTCTTGGCACATGCAGACATCTTCCTTGCAAGCCTCAAAGAATGGGCTGGGATTGACGATCTGTTGAAGAATTTAGATTCAAGATTATATTTTTTTTTCCACTAGTATATGTCCCTGTTTTTGCTACGCACAAATTGGCATGGTGTATCCATGATGTAACTGCATGACTGAATGGCCGCGGCAGTTATTCTTCTTTTGTTGTCAGTATCCGTTAAACAAAATGGTGTTGAGTGTGGTGTCACCGGGTCGTTTACTTGAATAAAATATACAAAGATATTTGTATATATGTCCAACTATTCAGTTCTTTTATATTTATTGACATAAAAACTCACAAACAGTCAACCATCCTTTCGCAAATTTATCAACTGTTTTTGCGGTCGATCCATCAGGTAACAGAAAATCATCACTTTGCTCTTGGTTGTAAAATCCGCACAACCCTGATGTCGAATTCAGCATTTGTTCATTTACCTAGAAGTATTTTTATGATCAGAAATATTGTTTCATAACTCAAAACAGTATCTTGTCGACCGAGTATTACAGTGTGTCGTTAAGCCATACCTAATCTATAAATTAAATATTTCAAACATTATTTATTCTTTAGAATTCAATGTAAATCAGATAATTTTGAATACAATAGTGTACACATATTTAAAAGGGAACAGGATCAAACCTCCATATTGTTACACTTGAAGATAAAAATGTAGGCTTTTTCTGGCTACGCCTTAGCACAAGCTATACACAACCTTCCAAAAAGTACAAGGATATTTGAACGTAGGACTTACTCGTATAGCAACTGATTCTCTTCCGTCCCATTTAACGTAGAAGTCAGATACGCTATCACGGACGACGATATAGTCAGCAATTCTCTGGATGACAACTCCGTGCAGGGATGCGGGGAGCGACAATTTTGCACCGTCGTGATATGCGCCGGGTTCGTGAAGTATTTCGTCTGATTTGAGTTCGATTTGAATGGGCCCGAATAACACTGTGGCCGATCTGAAAGATATTAAAAATCAATATTATGATGATTAGGGAAAGTTCGCAATTAAAGCATGGGCTGCAGTCCAGCAGCTTCCGTGAATTTTACAGGACACAGAGAGGTCTCGCAGAGAGAGAGAAACGGAGAGAGACGCGTTCTCTCCCTCCCAGTCAACCCAGCTGTATAAATAGGGTACCAGGACCGCCACTATTATTGCACTGATGATGGTGACCTTTGCTACAATGTTGACTCTATAGTATAGTTAAGGAAACTCCCGGGTCCAATAACATTTCAGTGAATATAGCAATACTATTTAAAAGGCTCCCAAATACCTCCAGGATCCTAGGGATGTAATAATTAAATGAATAAAAGATGAGATCGGTTTGTTGAAATACAACATTGAACAATTTTTATGAAGTCGTTTAAAAATTCGGATAAAAACAGCTATCTCACAAGATTCCATTAATAGTTTACTGACAACGGCGTACCAAAAGTAAAAAGACATCCCTGTCGGAATCCAAAACTTATTCTTATCGCGTAGGGTCACAAGGTTTTCATATTCAAATATATGTGATAGTAGCGAACGCACTATGTAACGTGATTTCTTGTACGGCGAATGCATATATTGAGTTTATTTGATAAATTACGCAGACATCGAAATGAAAAATTACGTGTTAATTTATAACATTTTGCTACAGAAGTTACCTTTTGCAATCACTTCCAGAACAATGGCGGTCGTTGTGAATCAGCACGGTAAAATCACCGAGTTTGTCTTTGGCCAATATGAAATCTGTTTTACCATGGAAGCGATAAACTTTTCCATCGAATGTTCTGTAATGCTGTTGTCCCCACGTCATACAATAGCCTGTCTGTTCGACTGGAATATTTTTATCGGTGTAGATTCCGGTTAGATGGCATATGCCAGTTGGATCGACTGGGTCGGTAGTTCCTGTAGAAATTGTAGTTTTACATAATAATAACACTTCCGAGTCTCAAGTGAAGTTTCCTTCCTTTCGTCTCAGGTAAAGTCGACTGATTTTAAAATTTCACTGTAGCCTAGCTAGTATAGTATCCTAATAATCATAACGTATGGAATGTTAATGAGACAATGAATTTAGTAAATATGTAAGTATAACGTTTTCCGCACTAGCTTAGAAATTTAATCTGCCCTCACCCTGGGACTGTTAGGACAGAGAAATCTTAATTGAGATCGCTCTAACGCCCCCTAGATTAAAATGGAGAACTGGAAATCTATATGAGCTTTTTCCTCGAAGGCTTACCAAGAGAAGGTCTGGTCGCATGTAAGTTCTACTATATAGTCACGTTAGGGTGGACGGCCTTTTATCTGTCTAGCACAAGTAACTGTTTAATGCGCTTATTATCTTACCTACGCAGCTTATATCATCCGACGTGTCGGGAGACCAAATACCATTGACACATGTGAAATATCCTTCAGGTGGCAAAATACCGTCTATCTGGAATCCTTCTCTGCATTTCGGATAACATCTCTGTTGGTTCTCTTCTACAGTGCATATCATTATTCCATTTTCATTTGCTTCTAGGTTAGGACACCTGCATACCAAACGCCAACAGTTATGTTATTAGATAAGTCCTAAATACATAAGATATAAGCTTATACGTAAAATTAGTAAATGATTGCTACTTATTATCTATCTTAAAAACGTTTTATAAGCATTTTGAACTCTTACATATGTTTAAACACAATCCTTGGATGAACTGCATATTACAGTAATAACCATTATCATTTCCACAATATTTATAAATTTCCTTTGATTAAATTTCCCTCCTTTCATTGTACACATGGGAAGATGAATATTCACTTTTTTCAAATAAATACTGTTTAAATTATAATTTGTCCCTTACTGCTAGAAAATATGATAGCGCTAAGCAGATGACAGAGACGTTTATCAGAACCTGGCTATGAACTGGTTTGAATATATGAAATGAAACTCGAAATAATGTACGAAAATTCCCATCTTTCTGTATATGGGAATCCTCCCAGAAATCGGATAACGGTATAACGGCAAAGTTTGGCTCATATGCAACTACTAGTATAGGCAATATAATATGCCCTATTCAAAATCCTACTCACGGAGTCGATCCATGCAAGCAAGCAGGAAACTGGTATTCTTCTGGTAACGTAGGAGACCAAGCACCGGTATTCAGATCGCAGACGTAGATGTGAGTGTATGCTATACGGTAACCATCATCACATTGTAGAGAACACATGCGAGAATCTCCGAAATCTCTGCATTCGCAATGACCGTCAGATGGGTCTAATGCGTCACATAAGGATCCTACATATACAAGTGGTATAAAATAGTTTTTTAAATAAATAAATAAATAAATAAAGTTGGTATTACATATAAAACTTCGGCATAATGCCAAAATAGCTACCCCAGCTTATTGAAAGGATGATTTGTTCAAACAAGGGTGAATGAAATAATTTCTGGGTGAATGATTTATCGGTAATTGGTCGTAATTAAATAAAATTTCCTGATAACTATATTATATAGTGTACATAAATTATAATGCGTTTTGTTGTACTAACTAGATAGCAGGAAAATTAAACGAGTTATTTTTTATGTAAAACCCCAACTATCATTACTGTACCACAAGGTGTTATATTTGCGTTCCATATAAATGAGTTATGTGAGTATTACGTAGGTACCAGGAACTTGGTAAAGCAGAAACAGTCGGCTAAACTTTGATACTTTTATAGCAAAAGTATGCACAAAGAAGAATAATTACTTATATCTATTAGGAAACTTAGTCGCTTTCGGAATTAATTTTGTGTTGAAGCCTTGCTGGTAGGGACACTTATATTAGGATTCTGTAAGTAGTAGTAACAAAGCTATCGTAGATTACTTTCACAGTCAGGAAAATCAGGCAAGGGATTCCATATTCCATCGGTCGGGTCACATTCAATAATAATTCCGTCACCATAGGCCTTTCCGAAGAATTTGTGGCCAGCTGCACAGTTTGCCTCGCAGATTCTGAAATTGGTGTGTCATCAAAATATCATAATAAATTATCACATCTTCTTTCTGTCTGTCGGGTTATATTCTTATTCGAAACAGCGAAATCATGCTATAGAGAAAATATATTATATAATATTTACGTTTTCTCTCCTTCGTCGCGACAAAGAATTTCTCCCTTGTACGGCGCGTCCGGAATATTGCATGCTAGAAAAATATCGTTAGGTTAGTGATTTATTTGCAAGTGTGTAGTTTCAGTGTGCAGTAATGAATAAATAATTATAATTACCTTGGCTAGAGACGAGGCTGTTCAAGTTCAAAAGTAATAATTAGAAAGTGTAATGATATATTACGTAGAAAGTGCAAATCATAATTTTGTAAATAACTTACCTGTGAGTCCCTGCAGAAAGGAATATCACAGCTAAAATGGCGAATCGTGTGGTCGCCATAGCGACGTCGAAGCGTCAGTACTTTTTTCGTTTGATAAGCTTTTCAGATATCAGTTCAGAAGAGAGATAGAAACAATTTTATTAGGTAACTTGTAGGGTGAACGACCCTGACTGAAGAATGAAGTAAATTTACCCGTATTTATAGTTTTACAATCTGCATTTCTCGCCCGTTGTACCGGATTTGTAATTGTACTTGAGTTTTTGAAGCGCGTGTTAAATGCCCTTACTCAATCACTTCCTTTGAAGGCGATAAACTGGCAACTGAATTGACATGAAAATAAATATCAATAACGTTGATGTTGAAGTATCAAAAGCAGGTGGATTTAATGTTATTAATTACTGAATATTATTCATTAACTTTTGTTAAAGTAATTACCGTAATATTAATTGACATTTTTTTTAAATTCGTTGAATGACTCTTCAACTCTAGTGATAACCAATCGATTATTAATTACTTACCGTCTGAAAGTGAGAGTTCTTATCATAAGTT